>PVKV010004754.1:0-47898 GCA_004027835.1 Alouatta palliata
TCTCTGTTAAATACAAAAAATTAGTCATGCATGGCGGTGCATGCCTGTAATCCCAGCTACTTTGGAGGCTGAGCAGGAGAATCGCTTGAACTGGGTGGCAGAGGTTGCAGTGAGCCAAGTGCACCATTACACTCCAGCCTGGGCAACAACAGCAAAACTCAATCTCAGGAAAAAACAAAAGAAACATTTTGTCCATGAGAGATTGATCCATGTAGTTATATAGTGCTATATTTTTTGTGTTAATTTTCATTATTGTTTGGTACTCACTGAAGAACTGTATTACAATTTGTTTATATATTCTGCTATTGACAGTTGGTTACAGTTTGAAATGTGAACTTTTTATAATCTATAAAAAGGACTAATTTAATGGAAAAGCTATGAAATTTTCCAAAGGGGTTGTATCAACTTAACATTTCCACCAGTAGTGTCTGAGCATTTTATTTAATTTGTATACTTACCAATTCTTGCTTTTTTTAGTTTTAATTTTATGTCAGTTACATTTTGATAATGTGTAGCAATATCTCCCTGTTGTTTAAATATGCACTTCACTGATTATTTATTTTTATTATTTTTGAGATAGAGTCTCATTCAGTCACCAAAGCTACAGTGCAGTGGCAAGATCATGGCTGACTGCAGCCTTGATTCCCTGGGTTGAGTAGCTGAGACTACAAATGCTCATCAATAAGCTCAGCTAAATTTTTTTTTTTTTTTTTTGTAGAGAAAGGATTTTGTCACATTGCCCAGGCTGGACTCCATTGATTTTAATGAAGCTGAGCTTTTTTTCATATATATGTGTTAGCCAATTGGATATCCTTGTTTGTGAAGTCGTTGTTCATGTGTTTTGCCCATCCTAATTGCATTGCCTTTTTTTTCTTAGTAATATGTAGAGATTATCATGGAGATAAGTCTTTTTCACACACACACACACACACACACACACACATATATATATATACATATAGTAATTTTTTTTACATTCTGTAATTTGCCTTTGTTCTTTCTAATATGATGTCTTTTGGTTATTGGGAGTTCTTAAATTTATCAATTCTTAATGGCTACTACTTTGCTCTGTTTAAGAAATCTTTGCATGCTCCAAATTTATGAAGTTATTTCATTTTGCCATCTAGAAGCTTGGTAGGATGATCCATAGTATATTGTAGATTGTGCATTTCTCCCCTCACCCCAGGTCCAACAAGCATGAGAAACTTCAGAGTTTATTACTCATACAGGCATATGGAAAGCAATGAAAATCTTTGTGTGAGCAGCAGTAGTGTCTCACCAGTAAGAGTTTGCTTTTATATGTCTCACAGGAAAGAAGGAGAAGAGAGAGAGTAAGATCACATTGAAAAGACATATAGAAGTTACTATAATTATTCAGTCTAGATAAGATGGACCCTATAATGGTGGCATTCTATAGAAAACAGTGAATTAACGTATGGAAGTGATAAAATCAACAGGTCTTGGTGTCCGAATGGCCTGGGAGGGTGAAGCTGCCTGGAATGATTTCAAAGTACTTGAATTAACTGACTAAGTGTTTGGAACTGAGACAGAGGATGTAGAAAAAGATTTCTCTGGAAAGAAATAACTTTATTAAATTTTTCTTGTTTTGTCTTTAAATCGTCTTTGGAACTTTTGGATGAAGAAGCTTGCTGATTATTTGCAAATACTATTTGGAAGCTCAAGAGATAAATCAGGAGTAGAAACAAAACATTAAGAAGTTAAGGGTATATAACTAATATTGCTGGTACTTAGAAATTCCACAAAGAATGATGTAAGGCTTGAAAAACAAGTGAATTATGATACTAATAAGACATATTTTTAAAATAAATGCAAAGAAAAAGTAACTATGTACAAAGTCACCTTGATATAAAGAAAAAAACTTCTAGCAATAATAGAATTGATAGTAAATTAACTGGATAAGTTGGCATATATGAGAAATAAGTATGTCCATCAGAAATTGGGTGGCTAAGTCATGGAAACACAGAAATAGTCAAGGAACCAAATTCTAAGAAATTTCATTCTTCAAGGGCCTCAGACCAAGGACTTAACTGACTGATTTCAGAATCTGTTGTAATCACTTCAGTTTTTTTTTTTTTAATTGTGTCATGTATCTTGGCTTTAAAACCTGAAGAACAAATCTTTGACCATGAAAAATAAAGTTGTGTGACACGGCACCCTATGTATTGCCTTTAAGAAGTAGCATAGGTCTCTTTCTTGAGTGGTAGATGCTTGTATCACTTTTGACCAGCTATAAGGTTCTGTCTTTTTAAGAAGCTTCTAGTTCATATAAAAATCCTAAACATAACTGATGTGATTACTTAGAAATAAATTGAAAATAAGTGAGACTTGGTAATATAACTTACAACTAAATTGGGGTGGGAGCAAAAGTAAAGAATTCAATGAAGCCTTGAAAAAAAATAGGACAATTGTGGAGAAATGATGGATAACAATGAAACAGTAGTTTAAAAGAGTATAGTCAAAAGTTTCAATGCTGCAGTGGTGACAAATAACTGAAAATATGCAACAGTCATTTGGAAGTAAACTCAAAGATGAGAGTGATGGGCAACTGAGTCTAAATGCAAAGTAAATATTTCAAGCTTCCTTTTCATTTTTCTTTGAGTTCTTTTTAACACAAAGTAAGCTTATCACATATTTTTGTTTGTTTTGCAAATGCAGTTATTAAAAGAGTGCCAGTGATGATTACTACATCTTATTGAGCAACTATAATATAATATCCTGGGCACTGTTAGAATATATATATACATATAATTTAGTCTTTAGCCCAATAAAATACCATATTTGTCTATTTTATAGATGATGAATTGGGTTTTGAAAGTTTAATTTAAAAGATTTACATAGTGCTGCACTGAGTAGATGCAATACACATAGTGGCTGGAATTTGATATAACACCTGCGCTGTAGTCACTATAAGAAAGTGCTTAAGAAAATTAATATTTCCATCAGGACCTCTTCTGACCTTTCCCTACTATTTTGTTAATAGGCATTATTTCATCAGGAGAAAAAAGTATCGGAAGCTCAAGAAAATATAGAGGATAATCTCAATCTCATCTACATTTTAATTTTGCAACAATCTGTACTATTTGAGGATTAACAGAAATATTACAAGATATAAGCTAGCAATTATTATGTATAAGTATCCATTGTCCAAAAACGTCTCCACAGGTCAACTGCTTTTAAAACGGCCTCTACCACAACACAAGCTGGTACCATTAGCATGTTATGGTCAACATTTTGTACCATTAGACTGCTTCTACCAACTGTCCTCAGCCAATTCATTAACACATCAAAATACAGGTGAAAAACTAAATCAATTCAATAACCAACCTGTGGCCAAAGTGCAATCCCATAGCAATCACTTTGCAGCACCTCCAGTGAGCTGCAATAGGAAGGTCCAGAGACGCTCAGTATTGCCTTCTCCCAAATCTCAGGACAAAATTTCATAGAGCTTCTGTGATAGGACTCTGAATTTGCCATTGTCCCATGCCAAGCATCAGAAGACACCTTCACTAGGCCTCCAGTGGAGAAGTTCATTGCAGCCTGCTCAAAGAGCCCTGAACTCTCATTTGTTATACTCCAAAGCTCAAACAACATCTTTATCTGACCTCAACAAGACATCATCACTGGAGCTCAATCAAACAGTCTTGAGTTCACAATTACCCTTCTCTAAACCTTGAACAACATCTTCAAGCCTAGATGTTTGCTGGGGATCACCTTCATTGAAGTCTAATCAAAGTCTCAAGTTCATCATTATTTCCTCTCCAAAATCAAGAAATACCTTCTGTAAACATCATTTGGGCAGCATCTTCCTTGGGATCCAAACAAAGAGCCCTTAGCTCAACATTACTTCAATCCAAACCTCAGAAAACATCCTCATTGGACTGCTTCTGGACATCTTTACTGCAGCGCAATCAGAGATCTCTGAGTTTACCATCGCTCAGCACAAAACTTCAAACAGGTGACTTACTTGGGACACCACCTTCTTTCAAACCCAATCAAATGGCTCTTACCGCTCGACTACTTGACTTTAGACTTCAGAAAACACCTATAGTGAACTCTAACCCCATTACTGCAAGCTTACCATTGTCCCATTCAAAAGCAAGAGAATCACCATCATCATATTTTGCCCGCCCATTTGAGAGTTTACCATTGTTCCAGCTCAATTCTCAGTCAATGTTTATGCTTGATCGTAATTTCCAAAACCCCAGTTCACCTGTCTGTCACTCCAAGTTTCAGAATATGACTTCATCAAATGACAAACATACAGTCACACACCTACCATCACCCCATCCAATAACAAATGTCTCAGGTCAATTATTATCAAGCTCCAAACACTGCACCAGGAACACAGCTGCTTCAACATTGGGTTTCAGACTCCAGAGTAAAAGCAGCTTTGATTTTTCTCCGAAGACAGAACCAAATAAAAAAAGTCAATGGACTTTAAAGTACAGTCAGCCCTGTGTTGTTAAAGGTGGAACTGTCTCTGATGATGTTGTAAGTAAAATAGTCAATTCTATCTCAAAGACCAGAATACAGAGGGATCTCTGTAGGCAGATTTTGCTTCGAAGGATGAGGGGAAGGCCAAATCCTCGTCCTGGTCCTCGCCTGTCATCAAATTATCTGGTTTGCTTAGCTTGTGCTTCCTGCATAAAATCTCCATGTAACCATCTTACAGGGAAGAAAAATCCTTGTTGTGCAACACTTTTTGTCATACCAACACCTGAGGCCAATTCTGAGGGCAAAATAGAGGTGAAATTAGCTCTTATCCTTTCTCTACCAGAGACTTTCTCATCTTCTCTCCCATTCCCTAAGAAAGAAAACCAGCCTGATGAAGCTGCTGAAAACAACCTTGAAGGAGTAGAAAACACGCCGCAGTTTTCTCCCACATCTGAACAGGATATTCAGGGACTTAGTATGAAGCAAAATTGGTTGACAGTAGCCCCTGAAAACAAAGTTCTAGGCCAACAGACCCAGGCTATTGACTGGCTGTTTTATGTTAAAAAAAATAATTCTCAGCCACAATCCCTGCTCCAACCCTTCTCTTCCTCCTCCACTTCCTCTTCCTCCTCCACTTCCTCTTCCTCCTCTTACTCTGTTGCCTCTGCCTCCTCTGCCTCATCTTCTTCATCTTCCTCCTCCCCTTCCTCTTCCATCTCATCCTTTTCTCCCCCTTATTCCAATGAGTTTTTGACACCCACACTCTCATGTCCTGTATTCCCTAAGGTACTCAGTTACCATCGGTTGCCTGCAGGGGTCAACTGGCTTGAGTTTATAAGCAGTAAAGATTACCAGCTGCACCCCAGAAAACCAAATCAAAGTCAGTCATCATCTCTCAAAACAAAGCCTGTGAGGAATAGCAATACAGTAAAATGGAGAAAGGGACCAAACACACTGTTCAAATTTTTCCAGAAAATGAGAAGTTATGATTAAATTAACTTTTAGTCTGTTTGAAGGCATTGATCTCTTAGTTCTTTGAGACTAGTGTTTGATTTCTAGGGAACTATTATCCTAAAGTATATTTTCTAGTTAAATAATAGACTCTGATCTAGAAGCCCAGAACTGAGTCCATGTTTTTGACTGAATGTCTGGCTTATAGTAGCCATTATGTAATTATTGTTGAATGAATTTAACATAGTTGGCCATAGACCAGAAATACTTCTTATGTCTTACCATAAATGTATCTAGCTCATTAATATTCTCTTTCCTTAGAAGACAATCTATGCTAATCTGTTTTTCTATCTTTAATGAAAAATCAGATCATGTTCAATGAGTAAGAATATATATAAAGAGAAATTCTTTCAGTTATGTATTTGTAGGAAAAATTCTTCTATGTCAGTATCCTACATTCTGAAATCCAATGATTTATTCAACTTTGGTTAACAAATATGAAGAAAGAATAACTACTGTTACAAATAATCCTACTTAATGCTGACTGTGTTGATATTTTAATTATGGGCTCTTAAGTCACCTGTTCACCATGGCTATCTGTACAAATGAAACAAGTTAATAAAAAATGTTTTAAAAATGTTTTTGCTCCACTGGGTCTACTGGTAGTGGGAAGAGAGGGAGTTGCCTTACCTACTCAACTTAAGCACTAATATCTGTCTCTTAAATACACTAATTTGTATCTCTTATATACACTAATAACTCACAATCCCAATTCTCCACTCCACATCCTTTCTGGTCACCAGTCTGCATATTGGACATTGCCAGTTGGAACATGGTAAAGACATCTCAAGCTCCACATGGCCAAGCTAGAATTCAGCATCTTTTTTATTTTATACTTTAAGTTCTGGGGTACATGTGCAGATCATGCAGGATTGTTACATAGATACACACAAGCCATGGTGGTTTGCTGCGTCCATGCCCTCATCACCTACATTAGATATTTCTCCTGTTATCCCTCCCCAATTCCCCCTTCCCATTGCTATCCCTCCCCTAGACCCTAAGCCCCCCAACAGGCCCCAGTGTGTGATGTTTCCCTCCTTGTGTCCATGTGTTCTCATTGTTCAACACCCATTTATGAGTGAGGACACGTGGTGTTTGTTTTTCTGTTCTTGTGTCAGTTTGCTGAGAATGATGGTTTCCAGCTTCATCCACGTCCCTGCAAATGACATGAACTCATCATTTTTTATGGCTGCATAGTGTACATGTGCCACATTCTCTTTATCCAGTCTATCATTGATGGGCATCTGGGTTGGTTTCAAGTCTTTGCTATTTTAAACAGTGCCGCAGTGAACCATTTATACTCCTTTGGGTATATACCCAGTAATGGGATTGCTGGGTCAAATGGAATTTCTATTTCTAGATCCTTAAGAATTGCCACACTGTCTTCACAATGGTTGAACTAATTTTCACTTCCACCAACAGTGTAAAAGCACTCCTATTTCTCCACATCCTCTCCAGCATCTGTTGTCCCCTGATTTTTTAATGATCACCATTCTAACTGGTGTGAGATGTATCTCATTGCGGTTTTGATTTGTATTTCTCTAATGACCAGTGATGATGAGCACTTTTTCAAGTTTGTTGGCTGCATAAATGTCTTCTTTTGAGAAGTGTCTGTTCATATCCTTCACCCACATTTTGATAGGGTTGTTTGTTTTTTCTTGTATATTTGTTTTAGTTCTTTGTAGATTCTGGATATTAGCCCTTTGTCAGATGGGTATATTGCAAAAATTTTTTCCCATTCTGTTGGTTACTGCTTCACTCCAATGATTGTTTCTTTTGCTGTACAGAAGCTCTGGAGTTTAATTAGGTCCCATTTGTCTATTTTTGCTTTTGTTGCCAAAGCTTTTGGTGTTTTAGTCATGAAGTCCTTGCCTGTGCCTAGGTCCTGAATGGTTTTGCCTAGGTTTTCTTCTAGGGTTTTTATGGTGTTAGGTCTTATGTTTAAATCTTTAATCTATTTGGAGTTAATTTTTGTATGAAGTGTAAGGAAAGGATCCATTTTCAGATTCCTGCACATGGGTAGCCAGATTTCCCAACACTATTTATTAAATAGGGAATTCTTTCCCCATTGCTTGTTTTTGTCAGGTTTGTCAAAGATCAGATTGTTGTAGTTGTGTGGCGTTGCTTCCAAGGCCTCTGTTCTGTGCCATTGGTTTATATCTCTTTTTCAGTACCAGTACTATGTTGTTTTTATTACTGTAACTTTGTAGTATAGTTGAAGTATACCTGAAGTCAGGTAGCATGATGCCTTCAGCTTTGTTCTTTTTGCTTAGGATTATCTTGGCCACACAGGCTCTCTTTTGGTTCTGTATGAAGTTTAAGGTGGTTTTTCCCAGTTCTGTGAAGAGAGTCAATGGTAGCTTGATGGAGATAACAATGAATCTATAAATTACTTTAGGCAGTATGGCCATTTTCATAATATTGATTCTTCCTAACCATGAGCATGGAATATTTTTCACCTGTTTGTGTCCTCTCTTATTTCCTTGAGCAGTGTTTTGTAGTTCTTGAACAGGTCCTTCACTTCCCTTGTTAGTTGTATTCCTAGGAATTTTATTCTCTTTGTAGCAATTGTGAAAGGGAGTTTGCACAGATTTTACATCTTTGAATCTACAATTCTTGGCCCCAATTCATTTGTCACCATGGTTTCATGGTGTTTTTCTCATTGCTAGTCCCTCTCTAACTTCATGAATTCTATGACCTTATTATTTCTAGAATCAAGCCCTTTCTTCCGTCCCCATTGCCACCACGATAGTTGTGGTCATAGCCATTTATCACCTAAACACGGCAATAAGTTGTGTGATGGTTCGTATTAAATGTCAACTTGACTGGATTGAAGGATGCAAAGTATTGTTCCTAGGTGTGTCTGTGAGGGTGTTGCCAAAAAAGATTAACATTTGAGTCAGTGGACTGGGAGAGGTGTATCACCCTCAATGTGGGTGGACACCATCTAGTCAGCTGCCAGTTTGGCTAGAATAAAGCAAGCAGAAGAAGGTGGAAAGAGCAGACTGGTTGAGTGTTCTTGTCTTTATCTTTTTCCCATGCTGGAGGCTTCCTGTCCTTGAACATCAGACTCCAAGTTCTTCCGCTTTTGAAATCTTGGACTTCTATCAGTGATTCGTCAAAGGCTCTCAGGACTTCAGCCACAGACTGAAAGCTGCACTGTCGGCTTCCCTACATTTGAGGTTTTGAAACTCCACCTGGCTCCTCAGCTTGCCAACAGCCTATTGTGGGACTTAACCTTGCAATTGTGTGAGTCAATTCTAATAAATTCCCCTTCATATATTCATCTACCCTGTTAGTTCCATCCCTTTTGAGAACTCTGACTAACATAACTTGTAAACACAGACGCTGACTTCTGAACGTATTTCTGAGACATAAATTTGGTACTGTCACTGTGCTGCGTATAATCCTTTAATCACTGCCCATTTTTTTTCTGGGAAAAATCTAAATTCCTTTCCTGATTGAACAATGATAACCTCTCAAAACGGATTTCGTCTTCTATTCCCGCCTCTTACTAATGCTTCAGGCATGCTGATTTCTTTATAATGTATAGAATGTCTCAAGCCTTCTCTTACATCTTACATTTTAAATAAACAATTTTGCTGTCTAGAAAAATCTTTCCATTTATCCATTTTTATCCTCTAGGGTTCTGCGTTGTCTTGATATCTTAAGGGGAGCCTTTTCCTGATTCACTTACAAAGGGGTTAGTTGGCTTTCCTCTTGCCATAAAATTCTGTGTTCACTCATTGTACTGCTCTTAATCACACTATCTTGCAACCATTTCTTATCTCTCTTCACTTGCTAGACTGAAAACTTTGTTCAGAATGTTATACCTGTTTTTTCTTTTCTTTGCCTAGTCTTTGGTAACAGAGTAAATGTCCTAAAGTATGTGATGATATTGATATTCAGTTACTGCTATTGAAGTTATTTCTCTTTTTTTTTTAGAACTATAGAAACTTTATTTTTAATAGTCTTATTGAGATATAATTGGCATGCAGCAAACCGTACATGTTTAAAGTATACAATTTTATAAGTTTAGACATATGTAAAAAACCGTGAAACATAATCACAATCAAATTAATTATAAATAAAGATGAAAAACAGATAATAAAATCCAAACATTTTCTTGTGCCACTTTGTAATCTCTGTCTCCTATCCTTCCTGCCCTCCAAACAACTGCTAGTCTGCATTTTGTCACTGTATGTTAGCTTACATTTTCTAGAGTTTTATGTAAATGGAATCATGCAGTATGCATTCTTTTCTGTCCTGTTACACATAGAATAATTATTTTGAACAGAAGAGAAAAAATAATAATTTTTTTGCTTCTTCCATCAACAGTTCATTCTTTTTATCACTGATAAGTTGTATTTTCATTTTAATTCAGTTATATTTTATAAATTCTTTTTTCATTTCTTCTTTGATCCATTGGTTATTTATAAATATGTTATTTAACTTCCAAATATCTGGAGACCATAATTTCTTATGATTGTGTAGAGTGACTAAGTTTGTTGTTTTCTATTCATGTATTTTGCCACCACCATTCTTTTAACCAACTTTACAGCTCCTTTTTTCTCAGGAACCTATGGCTGCTACTCCAGTGTTGTTTTTCATTATATTTGGGCCCACCTTGCTTCTGGTGTTACATATCATCACCTGGCCTCTGTTATTTCAGGATACTTAAAATGTATATATATATAATATGTATAATATATGTATATTAAAAATATATGTATTATTTTACTTTAAGTTGCATATCAAAATCACAATGAGATACCACCTTAAGCAAGTAGGAATGGTGATTATTAAAAAGTCAGGAAACAATAGATGCTGGTGAGGCTGTGGAAAAACAGGAATGCTTTTACACTGTTGGTGAAAATGTAAATTAGTTAAACTATTGTGGAAAACAGTGTGGTGATTCCTCAAGGACCTAGAGCTAGAAATACCATTTGACCCAGCAATTCCATTACTGGATATATGCCCAAAGGAATATAAATCATTCTACTATAAAGACACACATACACATATGTTTCTTGCAGCACTATTTACAATAGCAAAGACATGGAACCAACCCAAATGCTCATCAATGATAGACTAGATAAAGAAAATGTGGCACATATACACTATGGAATACTATGCAGCCATAAAAAAGAATGAGATCATGTACACTGTAGGAACACGGATGAAGCTGGAAGCCATCATCCTCAGCAAACTAACACAGGAACAGAAAGTCAAATACTGCATGTTCCCACTCATAAGTGGAACTTGAAAAACAAGAACACATGGACACAGGGAGGGGAACATCACACACAAGGACCAGGAGGGTGGGGGGTGGTTAGAGAGGGAAATGGGAGAGAGAGCATTAGGATGAATACCTAATGCATGCTGGGCTTAAAATCTAGATGATGGGTTGATAGGTGCAGCAAACAACCATGGCACATGTATACCTATGTAAGAAACCTCTGCACATGGATCCCAGATACTCCCTTTCTAAATTCTTTGAAGTAAGTAATGTTTCATTGTTCTGCATCTCTCTCATAGGATTAATATGAACTATTCTCTGTTCCTGTTTTTATTGTAAGAACTTATATAAAATTGTTACTGATGATGTCAATCGTCTTTGTCTTATTTCTTATGTCAAAAGTGTTTCTTTCTAATATTTTAGTTTCAAATATAATGCTGGCTTATGTACAGCAAATCACTAATGATGAGGAAAAACTGATGTATGAGATCAAGACTTCCTGCAACCTCTTTAGAAAACCATTTTGACACATGTTATATTCATCTTGAACTACTCTCTGATGAAGTACATAACTTGTAATTGTTTCTTTAATATATTCTCTACTAGATTAATTTCATGAATGGAAGTCCTGTGTATATTTTGCTCACCACGAACTCCTCAGGTCCTGGTGGTACCTGGATCATACTAAATACTCTATAAATATTTGTTGAATTACTTTAAACTGAGTAGTTAAACAGATTTTTATTTGTTGATGTAATTTACTGTTAAATTTTTCATCTTTTAGCCTGTTTTCTAAACTCTTTGTACCATCAAGCATATTTTTACTTCTTTATTTTATGAACTATGATTTAGTTCCTCTTAACTTTTTCATTCTATTGGAAATTATTTATCTTTTTCTGAATCCTAACAGTATCCACTTTTAAATTTTTTTCCAAAGAATTCTTTAACTTATATTTTTCTGATATTTTGATTTGTAAATAAAACTAGATGAAGTTTACAGGTAAAAATGTCTTCATAATCAACACATTTTCAACTATCTGTCTTCCAGTGTCTATTGAGATACCAGGAACATTCCAACATAGGGAAAAATATGTGTTAGTGCCAGAAAGGTCAGTCAATTTCTGTCAAATGTTTTAGAGATGAGAAAATATTTAAGGAAGTGTAGAAGGACTCACAATTTACTATGCTTGAAGAAGAAAAATATCTAAAATATAATGGAAAAAAATTAATAGCATCTTAATGATGCTTTTTGCCTTAAATAGAAAGGGCTGGACATAAGAACCCACTATTTAATAGTAAGAGACAGAAAGTAGATCCTATGAGTTTTCACATTCAATCATACCAGTTGAGGTAAAATGTTATGAAACATGTGGATAATAATTTAATAATAATATCAAAAACCTTTATAATATACATAACCATTTTCCCTATGGTCTTCCTCCTTGGAATTTATTTTAAAGAAATTATTGTGACAATGTAGAGTTATAAATAAGTAATCATCACTGTTTGCTTATAATTGTGAGAAACTGGAAAATAATCTAGATGTTTATTTATAGAAAGATATTTAAATATACTATATACAGGGAATATTTTTTCCTAGCAAAAATATTTATTTTAAATATTGCACCAACATTTATTTTAGGAATAGAACTATCTATTTTAGAAAAATATTTCATGAGAACTCTTGGGCCTGGCTAGTGATCTTGAGCAGGTGATGGAAGAAGAAAACGAAACAAAGAGGAGATAGCTAAACTACAATATCAAAGTTTCAAATGGAAGCTTTAGATAAGAGATAGATAAAGAGAAACTTTAGAAAAGAGAAAAACAAGGAGGCTATATCATTTATGATGTAAAAGAGAACATATCAAATTAAAAGATAGATCAAGTACAATTTATATATGATCCTACCTTGTAAAACATTAAAATTATGTGTGTCTATGTGTGCACTTGTGTAATATCTGTTTCGTGTATATAAGAAAGATGAAATGACTGGAAGCAAAATACCCAAATGTTGAAAAAAGTGGTTATTACTGATATGGTTTTGCTGTGTCCCCACCCAAATCTCATCTTGAATTATAGCTCTTATATTTCCCATGTATTGTGGGAGGGACATAGTGGGAGATAACTGAATCATGGGGCCGTTTCTCCTACACTGTTCTCACAGCAGTGAGTAAGTCTCAAGCTATCTGATGGTCTTATAAGGGGTTTCCCCTTTCTTATGGCTCTCATTCCCTCTCGTCTGCTGCCATGTAAGATGTACCTTTCACTTTCCTGCATGATTGTGTGGCCTCCCCAGCCATGTGAAACTGTGGGTCAATTAAACCTTCTTTTCTTTATAAATTACCCAGTCTTGGGTATGTATTTATCAGAGCATAAAAACTGACTAATGCAGTAATCTGGTACTGGTAGAATGGGGTGCTGCTATAAACATACCTGAAAATGTGGAAGCAATTTTGGAACTGCATAACAGGCAGAGGTTAGGACAGTTTGGAGGGCTCAGAAAAAGACAGGAAAGTATGGGAAAGTTTGGAACTTCCTGGAGATACGTAAAATGGCTTGACCAAAATGATGACAATGAAATCCAGGCTGAAGTCATTTCAGATGGAGATGAGGTACTTGTTGGGAACTGGAGTAAAGGTAACTCCTGCTATGTTTTAGCAAAGAGACTTGCAGCATTTTGTCCCCGCCCTATTCATGGAACTTTGAACTTGAGAGAGGTGATTTAGAGTATCTGGTGGAAGAAATTTCTAAGCAGCAAAGCATTCACAATGTGACTTGGGTGCTGTTAGAAGCATTCAGTTTTAAAAAGGATGTAGAGCATAAAAGTTTGGGAAATTTGCAGCATGACAGTGCAACAGAAAAAATAATCCCATTTTCTGAGGAGAAATTCAAGCTGCCTGCAGAAATTTGCATAAGGAAAGAGGAGGCAAATGTTAATCACCAAGACAATGGGGAAAATGTGTCCCAGAGACCTTCACAGCAGCCCCTCCCATCACAGGTTCCAAGGCCTAGGAGGAAAAACTATGCACTCACAGGCTCAACACCATGTGGAAGTTGACAAGGCGTGGGGCTTGCATGCTCTGAAGTCATCGTCTAAGCTGTTTCTTGGCCCATTTTAGCCATGGCTAGAGCAACTGGGATGTAGGGCACCAAGTCCCTAGGCTGCACACAGCAGTAAGGCCATGCAGCCTATGCCTGGAGGAAACCATTTTTTCCTCCATGTTTTCCACCTCTAGGTGGAGGTTCTCAAATCTCACTGGTAAGAGAGATTTGAGAGAGATTCATGTGTTAAAGAAATAAAATTTTATTGAGACAAGTGCTAACTCCAGTGTGTATGAGCATCCAGGATCTTAACATCTTTTATCCCCCAGAAATAACCATTGTTATGGATTTGCTGTGAATCATATTTGTCTAAGAAAATATTTATGAGTCCATAACAATCGATTTTTTGGAAAGTTTTTAACTTTGCATATATTTTATCATAACATACTTAACATTTTGAAATATGTGGCTTTTGATCCGGATTATGTTTTTGAGATTTATCCTGGTATGATATAGTTCATGTTCATTTTTTACTGGTCATGTATGTGTATACACACACACATAAATATGTATTATATAACTGTGTAGTGTGAATTTATTATAATTTACATATTCACTTTTGGGTGAACAGTGTTTACATGTTTTTATTATGACAAACAGTGTTGCATTGACGTTTTTTATATCCTATTTTGCATACATATGGAAAGTTCTTGAGAGTTCCACTGTGCAACATTTGATCCATGGTTTAGAAGCATCAGTATCACCAAGGATCTTATAAATACAGAATTTCACTCCACCTCAAATGTACTGAATTTTAATCTGAATTTTTTTATAAGATCTTTAGGTAAGTTTTATGCACATTAAGACATTGAGAAACACTGCTTTAGAATATAAAACTTAGGAATGATGGTTGCCACAGTGCTTCTCCATACAAATTTAACATGAATTATATATAATTAAAAAATTTCTTACAGCTACATTAAACAGTTAAAAAAGGTAAAATTAATGTTAGTAATAAATTTTACTTCATATCATATATCAAAAAGTCTTCCATTTCAATGTGTAATGAAGAGTGATTGTCAACCAGTTTCCTTTTTGCTCCCAGTGCTATTTAGCAACGTCTGCAGATATTTTTTATTGTTATAACCGGAGAGATGCTCAACACATTCTAGGTCATGTCTAGGTACAGGCCAGGAATGTGACGAAATATACGATGCACAGGATATCCGTAACCAAGTAATTCTCCAGTCAAAAACATTATAGCATCAAAAAAACCTTGTTTCCATATACAAATCTTAGTGTGATATTTATATATGTTTTTTTCCCAAATCTGTTCAATTTAAAAGTTTTAAAGGTGCCAATGATTATAAAATTTATTTTATTAACTTTTATTTTGCCAATTTTTAGTTTAATATAAAGAAAATGAATCACTGAAGGAATGATTGACAGTTGGATGCCTAGAGGATTAGCAAATAACAAGGGATTACACTCTATGAGAGTGGAACAGAGTTTGGGACAGGGTGGAGGCCTAGATTCTTGGTCTCCCTCTCTTTCCTTCTTCAGGCTGTATATTAAGATTTTGCTTCTCTGACAGCTGGATTGACTTTCTTCCTTCAACACTGTTTTTCAAGTTGAAGTTTATTGCAATGAAGTGCTATTTGTCTCTTTCTTCTTACTATCTCATTTGGCTTTTCTTCTTCCTCCTCCTTCTTATTTTCCTTCTGATCTGGAGTAATCTATATAAATTATTTGTCAAAAAAATGCCTCAGATATAAACGCTCAGCTTAAACCTCTTTTATTGACCTTTCCCTTTCTTTAGGAAAATTTGAAAATTCATCTTCTGTTATAGTTCAACGTCAAACTGCATTTAGTTTTCCAGTCCCTCCCCAATAACTTCAGCCCCTCTCTACCACCACCCCACCCCTGCCACCACAGAACAAGTGAATTGGTGAATTAACTGTATAAGACACTGAACCTGCTTTTCACACTGACAGGTTAGAGGATCCTTGGCAGTAACTTAGCCTTTTGAAAATTTCAGTTTTCGTATCTGTAAGGAAAAGAGTTTAAGTTTACATTTTCTATGATTCTTTCATGCTGTTGCATAGAATGTCCTTAAATTCAAAATGATAGCTAAATCTAACTATTCCCCACTTGATCACATAGTAAGTTCTTTTCTTCCTGCTTTTGCTTATCTCATTTCATATCCTAGTAATAACTCTGCCTAGTTATTATTATGTCATATTAATTGATTGTGTGTTAATACAATAGGACCCATGTAAACCACCAATCACTTTAAGCATTATTGAAATTCATGAACCATGTGAGGTGCATAAAATTAAAAAAAAATGAACAAAAATAGAATTAGGGTCATTTCTCCATTACATAACATACATTGTTCATTTTATACAAATCGCTTCCCAAGGACACTCTGTAATCTTTGAAAAGCATTTAAACTTTCTATCCCTTAACATCTTGCATAAAAAAGAAATGGATTTAATTATTGTCTTAGTCATTTGGGCTGCTATAACAAGATACCGTAAAGTAGTGGCTTATAGACAACAGAAATTTATTTCTCCCGATTCAGGAGACTACAAAATCAAAGCGCTGGCAGATTCAGTGTCTGGTCAGGGTCCACTTTTTAAGGAACTTTCTTACTCTGTCCTCACATGGCTGTCCTCTTTTTAGCTGCTTATAAGGGTACTATTTTATTCATGACTTAATCAGCTCCCCCAAACTCTACCTCCCAACAGTATCATATTGGGGAATAGATTTAACATATGCATTTTGAAGGGACACAAGCATTCACTCCATAGTAGTTACATTATTTATCAGGTCTGCATATTTGTTTATCTTTCAGGTTGAAAACATAAAAGATCACTTAATATTAAGGGACAGCAATCGTGCACTTTGCACTCAGGCTCAGACACACTCACACTCCGGCTCTGTCAGCACTATACAGCGTTGTTAAGTTATTTAATTACTGTGAAAATCTGTTCCCTCAAGGAGGAATAATAGACGTAGAGCATTTTGTACACAGCAATTATGAAATAAATAGCATCATTCCTTACTTTGTTAATATTTTGTTACATTTTCAAATATTTATTGATCCATGGTGATTTAAAAATTATAGTTTGGTAACACAATTTAACCATTTTTTCATGATTTCGAATAATAATGACCTGAGATCCACATTCAAAACATTAATTACAAGATTCTTTGCTAGTCCCTCTTCTACCTGCTGAGTCTTTATATTCCACTTTGACCATCACTATCCAGGTCAAAGCTGCCTGTTGTTCATTGTGCAAAGTCCAGACTCTTCAGCCCGCTTCATGGGGTCCCCCACAATCTTGTCTATATCAAACTCTCTTTCACTTACCAGTCTCTCAGTGTACTCCATCCATAATGTACTTCAAACTCCATCTAATTGTTGCCTCTTGCAATTTCTCAAATATTCTCTATTTTTCTTCTGCCTCTCAGATCTTGTTCACGTTGCTTAGCCCAATTCAGAACACCCAACTTCCATATCCAGCTACTTTAATATGATATTCATTACTTGAGCTCCTCTCTGTTAACAACATAGCAACACTCTTGTCTATCACTATAAGCCAGACATTCTTCTTGCTCTGTATTTCTGTGCACCTGGCCTGTGGTCCCCTAAAATATTTACAAATAAATCCTTTTGATTTATTAATTCCCATTGCACCTACAAGATTGTAAGGGCCCTAAAATCTAAGAAACTGTAGCACATTTTCTTTCCCTTCTTACTTCACACTGTATAGTGTCTTGCCCTCATCAAATGCCTTGCCAATAAATATTTAATTAAGTATTTGGTTCTAGGTAGGAAGAATAATGGGTTGGGCTAAGAGCAATATCCTTTACTTAGAGAAAATTGCTTTCCTAAAGCTTGTATTAATTCCTACAGTGAGGAAAATGGTGTGTTAAAATCACATTCTGGGATTTGTGCCAGGCTTACACTACAAAGTAAGAAGTGTTTGAAAAAGTAACACTGGAGTGTTAGACTCTTTCACTAAAGAAGTGTTAATTGCAGTACTTCAGAATATGAAAATGAACTGTAGTATAGCCACACACTTCTCAAACAAAAAAGTGTGACATGTCAGAGATACACAATAAATTGAAAATGATATTTTTAAAAGATTGAGACCATATCATAACATTTATGATAAAAAGAAAGCTACTGAGATCTGTAACATGAACTGCAGTCATAGTATACGTACTTGCTACTCTTATTCATAACTAAACTCTAAATTAGCCCTCATCTCTTCAGTGTGCAATTTCATCAAGTTGTCTATTAGAGGAAACATTTCATTTATTTTTTCTTTATTTTTAATAATAAAATGCAAAAACCATTTGTTTGAAGGAGAAAAATCTTCCCTTCACTGGAGATTATATTTTGCACTTTGAAGTTCTATGCCATATAAAATACTTTGATATATTTACTATAAATCTATAATTCTGAATAGATCATATCACTCTTTGATATGAAAAATTATTGAAGAATTTTGAAATTGTTTAGAGAGTTAAAGAAATAAATGCCATTTTTACAATTATCATCTCCATTGTGCGATCTTTCCTACAGTCATATAATACTCTCTGAAGTTTGAAGTATATTATGATTCCAGTTTTACCAAAGAAGAAATAGATTTTCAGAAAAGGGCTAAGTCTAATACTATGTAGTCTACATGAAGGCGAATTTTTTTTTTTAATGGCCAGAACTGCACTTTCCAATACAATGACCATGGCTATTGAACACCTGACATGTAGTTAGTGCCACATTTTAAAATTGAAAACTGAAGCAGTGTGAACATTTTTCCACTAAACACCATTATTGTAGGACTACATTTGGCTTACGTATTGTATCACTTTAAGATATTATTGTTTTATCTTAGTGTGCATTTTCCAGTATCATGCACAAGCAAATCACCGATCTAGTTGGTATCAATGGATTTATACCGTTCACATGATTTTCTTTGCACGCTAATGTAATATTGTGATTATTTGAATATTTTATGCAGGAAGCATCAGTTATGATAACGCTTATGAAGCTTGTAATCGGAAACTAAGATAAAATACATAAGATAGTTCTAATTATAATATAATGAACTGACATTTTTAGCTTACAAATAAGTATGAAAACATTTTAAAATTTAAACAAACCACAATACTGTGCAGAATGAAATGAAGGTGCAAAAGCTTGTAATATGATAGATACAAAGAAGTGAAAGGTTTGCCAAAAATTTATGATAAATGGAAATTGCAATGTGTTGCATCAGAGCAACACAGAAAACTTATTTGGACATTGTGTTAAAAGTTAATTATAACAGAGCAAAAAATATTCAGAAACGTTCTTAGCAACTATATAGTGAATTTGATTTCTATCAACAAAATAAAAAAGAGCATATGCCTGAAATAAAAATGAAATATCTAACAAACATTTTAAAATTATTTGTTAAAAAAATTTGAATTTATAATATTGGCAGACTCTAAGATGGCTTGGATTCTAGCACAATAAAGAAAACCACTTTTATATGGATAGATGGTAAAAGTTATTTCAGTTACAGAAACTTTGTTACAAAATTATGAGGAAACACCGAAAACTGCGTTTCTAAAGTGAAATAAACTTCAATAAAGTCACCAAACAATGACTCTAAATAAAAAACTTTTATTCAAAATAACAAATCAACTTATTAAAAATTTGAAAACTTGCAAATACTTTTCTTTACCTTTAGATGAATCATGCATTATGCCACAGACAGTGTCCAATCAATATTTTTGGGATATAGTTACATATTGAAATGATAATGGATCATGACTGGATATATGAGGTTAAAATATGTCACTAATGGTAATTTTACCAATTTTCTTTCTTTTTTTTTTTTTTTTACTTTTTTAGTATACCTTCTAGAAAATTTTAAACTACAAATGTGGCTTACTTACATTTAAGTTCCCATAAGGCAGGGATGTTGACTGTCTTGAAAACTACTGCTTTTCTAGGCCTGAGGGAAATATACCTGGCATATGGCAGTTAAAAATATGGTAGCTAAAATATATGCTTAAATTTGAAACGTATCCACAATGTTATCTCTCTTTCTGATAGAAATTATATGAAATGTGTAAGCAGAAAAACATTTCTCTCTCTTTTTGTCCCTGTTTCTCTGTGTCTTCCACTCCCTTCCTTCCTCCCTCTTAGTCTCTGTTTTTTTCCTCATCAAAATGATTGTCATGAAAAATTCAAAAGTCAGAAAGTGTCATAGCTGTCTGGTGATGCCCCTCCTGAGAGGGAACTACTTACTGTTAATAACTTTGCATATCGTTTTGAATTGGTCACACCTTTCGTTCAATTCCCAACATTTTAAAAAACAAAACTGGCATTATACAAAACACTTTAACGTTTCCTGCTCATATTATATATATATATATATATTTTTTTTTTTTTTTTTTTTTTTTTTTGAGACAGAGTCTTGCTCTGTCACCAGGCGCCAGCTAGAGTGCTGTGGTGCGATCTCAGCTCACTGCAACCTCCACCTCCCGGGTTCAAGTAATTCTCCTGCCTCAGCCTCCTGAGTAGCTGGGACCAGAGATGTGCACCACCACGCCCAGCTGATTTTTGTATTTTTTAGTAGAGATGGGGTTTCACCATGGTCTCGATCTCTTGACCTCGTGATCCACCCGCCTCGGCCTCCCAAAGTGCTAGGATTACAGGTGTGAGCCACTGTGCCCGGCCCTCCTATTATATTTTTATTAATTTTGCTGGTAGAAACAGTGCACATTTAAAAGAATTCTTACAATAACTTAATGTATCTTATAGAAACACAAAATTGTTTCCCTCCTAGGAAATAATACTTAGATTTTATGATCTTTCCATATTTTGCCTTTGCAAATTCAAACATGTACTCATTTATTTTTTTAAAATATGGGATCACACTATACCTATAAAGGACCTGTCATTTATGTCTATCTGCCTTGATATGTAGGATGAATCTCATTTGCTCTTTCAGTCAGCAGTGGAGAAAAGTCCTTGGCTTTTATGGTTACCCTTGGCCAGCACTCTCATCCATTTTTAGCCCTACCTCTTAACTCCTACCCAAATGCTGAAATTCTTCCTCTAAGCCTTATAGCATAGCCAGTCTTTTGCAAAATTTCCTATACCACATGTTCAGCTCTTTTCTAATCATTCCCTTCCCAATAAGCTAATTGGTTGACAGCTATGCTTTTTTTGAGGAAGCCGCAACCCTCAAGTTTTTCCTTCAAAGTGTTATATATCAGTGTTTTTGTCACAAGAGGAATCTTACTCCTTGATTCTTATGGCTGTTTCTCCCTCTCTAATCCCTGACTTCATTCCTCAGGTTTAGATGTAATTTTATCAGTCTGTATCGTATCACTAACTATCTTATTTGTTTATTTATGTCATTTTCTGAACTTCATGTCAGTCTCATTTGGATTCAGGCTTACTTTCATCTTCTTCAGTACTACTCGTATTAAAACTAAGATCCTTTTAAAATCCTGAATTTTCATTTTATAATTTCTTCGTCCTACTTGCCCCTTTTCATTTTAAAACCACGATCATAACCCAGACCTTCTCACTATTAAATACTCTAAAATCTCAATAGAAAACATCTCACACATTTCCTTTAGTTCTCTCATTCTGACAATATGTTGACCCAACCATGAACCACAGTTCATTCAGTTTACAAATATTTCAGTGTCCTTTGCCTTCTTGATGGCTTCCTTTAGTAGCTTACATTGGCCCATTATACAAATTATATTGGATACACCCACAAATCTCTTGCCACATTCTCCTTTTGTTGTCATTCTCTGGCAAAACCACAATTCCAGTTAAATACAATTTCCACAGAGTGGCGTTCAATGCTACTTATTTACTGATGATTTCTAAACTTGAACCTCCAGTCCAGTTATTATGACTCCAAACTTTCTACTTATTATCTCCAATGGTTGTCATCTCAAACTCAATAGGTTGCAAAACAAACTTCCTATCTCTTTACTAATATCACTGCCCAATCCCCAAACTTTGCTCCTGCTATTTTCTTCCTTGTCTCAGTCAAGAGCAACTCTGTTCTCCTGGATTAAGCGGTGAAGAATTGGCAGAGTGCTGATTTCACGTAAAAACCAAAAAGCATTTGCTGAGGAGTGGTTTACTTCCAATTATGTGGTCAAATTTTAGAGTAAGTATGATGTGCTGCTGTGAAGAATGTATATTCTGTGGATTTGGGGTGGAGATTCCTGTAGATGTCTATTTGGTCCACTTGATCAAGATCTGAGTTCAAGTCCTGGATATGCTTGTTAATTTTCTGTCTCCTTGATCTATCTAATCTTGACAGTGGAGTGTTGAAGTCTCCCACTATTATTGTGTTAGAGTCTAAGTCTCTTTGCAGGTTGTTAAGAACTTGCTTTATGTATCGGGGTGCTTCAGTATTGGGTGCATATATATTTAGGATAGTTAGCTCCTCTTGTTGCATTTATTCCTTTACCATTATGTAATGCCCTTCTTTATCTCTTTTGATCTTTGTTGGCTTAGAGTCCATTTTATCAGAGACTAGGATTGCAAAGGGTCCTGCTTTTTTTTTTTTTTTTTTTGCTCTTCATTTGGTTGGTGAATCTTATTCCATCCCTTTATTTTGAGTATGAGTGTCTCTGCATGTGAGATGGGTTTCCTGAATACAGCACACAGATGGGACTCGACTCTTTATCCAATTTGCCAGTTTATGTCTTTTGATTGAGGCATTTAGCCCATTTACATTTAAGATTAATATTGTTGTGTGTGAATTTGATCCTGTCATTTTGATACTAGCTGGTTGTTTTGCCCATTAGTTGATGCACTTTCTTCATTGTGTTGATGGTCCTTACCATTTGGTAAGTTTTTGGAGTGGCTGGTGCTGGTTATTTTTCCATGTTTAGTGCTTCAACCAGTCTCTCAGATGACAGTGCAATCAAATTAGGACTCAGGATTAAGAAACTCAAAACTGCAAAACTGCATCGAAACTGAACATCCCGCTCTTGAATGACTACTGGATAATGAAATGAAGGCAGAAATAAAGATATTCTTCGAAATCAATGAGAATGAAGACACAACGTACCAGAATCTCTGGGACACATTTAAAACAGTGTCTAGAGGCAAATTTATAGCACTAAATGCCCACATGAGAAGCAAGCAAATATTTAAAATCAACACCCTATCAACACAATTAGAAAAGCTACAGGAGCCAGATCAAACAAATTCAAAAGCTAGCAGAAGACAAAAAATAACTAATATCAGAGCAGAACTGAAGGAGATAGAGACACAAAAAACCTTAAAAAAAAAAAATCAATGAATCCAGCAGCTGGTTTTTTGAAAAGATCAACAAAATAGATAGTCCAGTATCCAGGCTAATAAAAAAGAAAAAAGAATTAAATAGATGCAATAAAAAATGATAAAGGGGATATCACCACTGATCCCACAGAAATACAAACTACCATCAGAGATTACTACAGATGACTCTATGCACGTAAAGCAGTAAATCTAGAAGAAATGGATAAATTCCTGGACACTTACATCCTCCCAAGACTAAACCAGGAAGAAGCTGAATCCCTGAATAGACCAATAACAAGGTCTGAAGTTGAGGCAGCAATTAATAGCCTACCAACAAAAAATAGTCCAGGACCAGATGGGTTCACAGCCAAATTCTACCAGAGGTACAAAGAGGAACTGGTACCATTCCTTCTGAAACTATTCCGAACAATACAAAAAGAGGGAATCCTCCTTAACTCATGTCATGAGACCAGCATCATCCTGATACCAAAACCTGGCAGAGACACAACTAAAAAAGAAAATTTCAGGCCAATATCCATGATGAACATTGATGCAAAAATCTTCAACAAAATACCAGCAAACTGGATCCAACAGCACGTCAAAAAGCTTATCCATAATGGTCAAGTCGGCTTCATCCTGGGGATGCAAGGTTGGTTCAACATATGCAAATCTATAAATGTAATCCACTGCATACACAGAACCAAAGAAAAAAACCACATGATTATCTCAATAAATACAGAGTAGGCCTTTGACATAATTCAACAGCTCTTTATGCTAAAAATTCTCAATAAACTAGATATCAATGCAACATATCACAAAATAATAAAAGCTACGACAAACCAACAGCCGATATCATACTGAATGGGAAAAAAATGGAAGCATTCCCTTTGAAAACTGGCGCTAGACAAGGGGGCCCTTTCTCACCACTCCTGTTCAACATATATTGGAAGTTCTAGCCAGAGCAATCAGGCAAGAAAAAGAAATAAAGGGTATTCAATTAGGAAAGGAGGAAGTCAAATTGTCTATGTTTGCAGATGACATGATTGTATATTTAGAAGACCCCATCATCTCAGCCCCAAATATCCTAAAGATGATAAGTAACTTCAGCAAATTCTCAGGATACAAAATCAATGTGCAGAAATCACAAGCATTCCTATATACCAATAACAGACTAAAAGAGAGCCAAATCAAGAGTGAACTCCCATTCACAATTGCTACAAAGAGAATAAAATACCTAGGAATACAACTAACAGGAAAGTGAAGGATCTTTTCAAGGAGAACTACAAACCACTGCCCAAGGAAATAAGAAAGGACAAAAACAGATGGAAAAACATTTCATGCTCTTGGTTAGGAAGAATCAATATCATGAAAATGGCCAAAATGCCCACAGTAATTTATAGATGCAATGTTATTCCCATAAAGCTACCATTGACCTTCTTCACAGAACTGGAAAAAAACACCTTAAACTTCATAGGAAACCAAAAATGAGCCTGCATAGTCAAGACAATCCTAAGCAAAAAGAAAAAAGCTGGAGGCATCACATTACCGGACTTCAAAATACACTATAAGTCTACAGTAATCAAAACAACATGATGCTTGTACCAAAACAGAGATAAAGACTAATATAACAGAACAGAGGCCTCAGAAGTAATGCCACACATCTACAACAATTGGATCTTTGACAAACCTGACAAAAACAAGCCATGGGGAAAAGATTCCCTGTTTAATAAATGGTAATTGGAAAACTGGCTAGCCACGTACAGAAAGCTCAAACTGGACCCCTTCCTTACAACTTATACAAAAATTAGCTCCATATTGATTAAAGATTTAAACATAAGACCTAACACCATAAAAACCCTAGAATAAACCTAGGCAATACCATTCAGGACAGAGTCATAGGCAAGGACTTCATGATTAAAACACCAAAAGCATTGGCAACAAAAGCCAAAATAGACAAATGGGACCTAATTTAACTCCAGAGCTTCCGCACAGCAAAAGAAACAATCATTAGAGTGAACTGGCAATTAACAGAATGGGAAAAAAGTTTTGCAATCTACCCATCTGACAAAGGGCTAATATCCAGAATCTACAAAGAATTAAAATAGATTTACAAAAAAAAAAAACAAAAACAAAAACAAAAAAACAAATAACAACATCAAAATGTGAGCGAAGGATAGGAACAGACACTTTTGAAAAGAAGACATTTATTCAGCCAACAAACATGAAAAAGTGCTCATCATCACTGGTCATTAGAGAAATGCAAATCAAAACCACGTTGAGATACATCTCACACCAGTTAGAATGGCTATCATTAAAAAATCAGGAGACAGATGCTGGAGAGGATGTGGAGAAACAGGAACACTTTTACACTGTTGGTGGGAGTGTAAATTGGTTCAACCATTGTCGAAGACAGTGTGGCAATTCCTCGAGGATCTAGAAATAGAAATTCCATTTGACCCAGCAATACCATTACTGGGTATATATCCAAAGGGCTATAAATCATTCTCTTTATAAAGACACATGCACAAGTATGTTCACTGAGGCACTGTTTCTAATAGCAAAGACTTGGAATCAACCCAAATGTCCATCAATTATAGACTGAGTAAAGAAAATGTGGCACATACACACCATGGAATACTATGCAGTCATAAAAAGGATGAGTTCATGTTCTTAGCAGGGACATGGATGAAGCTGGAAACCCTCATTCTCAGCAAACTGACACAAGAACAGAAAATCAAACATCGCATGTTCTCACTCATAAGTGGGTGTTGAACAATGAGTACACATGGACACAGGGAGGGGAACATCACACACTGGGGCCTGTTGGGTGGTGGGGGGACTAGGTGAAGCATAACAGGGGTTAGGGGTTTGGAGAGGGATAACATTAGGAGAAATATATAATGTAGATGACAGGGGGGATGGATGCAGCAAACCACAATGGCATGTGTGTACCTGCGTAACAAACCTGAACAATCTGCACATGTACCCTAGATCTTAAAATATAATAAAAAAGAAGTTATTATGTTAAAAAAGTCAAAAAGCATAGGTTCTTTTAAAGATTATTTCCCGTATTACTATTTTTTTGTCATTGTGAATGGTAACATTGAAATTTAAATAATTTGGTTCCATTTTTATTATTATTGCTGATAATTTAGAAGCACTTCTGTTGAACAAATTGACTCAGGTTTCTTAGAAAAGCTATTCAGTAGAGGGAAAATATTTCTCATTTATTTTTAAATATATCTTCAATAAAATGAGAGAATTTAAATCATCTTATTCCTCTGTGCATTAAAGAGGATGCTAAACATTTTCTTCCCATTAACTTTCTCAGTATTGGTTCAATTAGAGTCCACTAGAAAACACTAAGGGACATATAGTCAAACATTTGAAACTCAAATGAAGTCATAAAATAATTTTTAGATCATCTGGGAATTTGGAAAAGAAGCTTGGAAATACATCTCTTGGAACTGTTGAGGCTAGCAAAAATAGTTTTGAGATTAAGAAAGGTCATTACACCTTATGTTTAGATACCTAAAGAATTAGAATGATGTGATATTTGTTAAGGTATTTATGTCCTAAATCAGGGTTGGTGAGCTAGTTGAGAGGGAACATATTTGAAACACTTTGATTACTTTATCAAAATACCTACACTAACCACAAGAGACTACATCAAGTAATTAGAAGTAAACATGTCTATTGTGGAAAAGTTCTCAATATAATTCTGAAAGTATTTTTATTAATTTTGAGAATACATAGATACAAAATTACAGAAAGACACAGTCTTTGACTTGAAATGGCTTTAAATATGACATCAGTAAGAAAGGTAGAGTTTAACTAGAGTTGGATGAAATTTAGAATTTGAATCAAAGGCAAAAAAAAGATATTTGAGAGAAACATAGAAATGCTGTCAAAGATATTAAAGTTAATAAGAAGAAACAAACAATTTTGAATAATGAGTACAAAACTTATGAGTTCAGGTCTACATCATTAAATTTACCTGGAAATGTTGTTTTGTTCTAAAATACATTTTTAATAAATTTGATGACTTAAGGAATAAATTCAAAGACGGTAAGAGGAGAAAAAGGGTAAATAGAAACTAATATTTTTGCAAAATATGTATCAGACAGTATTAAGGATCATATACTATCTCATTTAATTATCAAAAAGCCTTTGAGGTAGGCACTATGAGTAACCATTTTTGACAATTTAGGGGACTGAAACAGAGAGGTTATACAAATTACCCAAGGTTATAAAGCCAGTGAGCAGTGGATCAAAGTTCAAACTCAATGTTTAACACTATACACTGCTAAAACTAAAAACAACAACAAAACAAACCCCCAAACTGGCAATTCTGATAGCTGTCTAGAATGTGGAGCACATAGAACTTTTATACAATGCTGAAGGTAAAGGTAACAAATATTTAAATATACATCTGTCACATATCTAGCAATCCTATTCCTAGGTGTCTGAACATATGTTCACATTCATCTGCATATGAATGTTTATAACATTATTCATGTCCTCCAAAAACTGGGAACAACCCTGGCACCATTAAATAGATGTATGAATAAACAAACTGTAATTCAGCTCTATGGTGGAATACCACTCAACAATAAAAAGGGAAAAACTATTGATTCACACAGCAACATGGATCTTAAATGTACTTTCACAGACATCATAAGCCATATAAACTATAATTTTATTTGACGCTAAGAAAATGCAAACACATAGAGATGGAAAACAGACAAAAGGGTGCTGGGATCTTGGTGTTGGGGCAGGAGTTTACCACAAAAGGACTGTAAGAGTGAATTTTGGGAGTATTGAAATGGTTCTGTGTTAAACTGTGGTTTTTGGATATACAATTTTATGCATTTGTCAAATGTCATGGAACTGCACATTATAAAGAATGAATGTTTTAAGAATGTAGCCAGGATATGAAGGTGGAGGATGAATGGGATATTGTTTGTGACAAATGAATCTATGTTACAAATACATGACATAATGACACTAAAGGGGATGAGGGAAAAGAGAGTTGATTTAAATAACCTTGAAAGTTGTTTTCAATGGATACTGTAAGACTAGTGGACACTACAGAAATAAGGAACTCTAGTTAATAAATTTGTTCTCTCTGGGATAAATGTTAGTAATTCTGAAGCCACCTTAATTGAACACAAGAATTAAACAAGTAGATAATAAAAGCCAGGTTTTTCGTGGTCTGAGTAGTTACAAATAGGTTAGAATAAAGTCTTTGGTACAGGATGAGAGTCAGAGATATCAATATGAACTTAAAAATATTATAAATACAGATAGATACAGAGATAGCTATAGATGTGTGTATGCATGTGTGAGTGTGTATGCACAGGGTTGGTCTACAGACATATACCTGCTAAGAAGGTATAGCAGTGACACTCAAGCAATAATCAGCAAAACGAGTACCCAGAGCATGGTTTCTAAATACCTTTCTCCAATGAAAGTACATAAAGCTCTTGCAGACATGTCTAATTCAGATCTGAGATAGGAAATTACTGAATGAAATTGGATAAAAAATGCAGGATTTTCAGTTGACACTGGAGAATTTTGTGATTCCAGGAAGCAAAGAAGTGCTTAAAAAGAAGAAAAAATAGAGTCCAGGAACCCATAGAGAAGAGCTCCCAATGACCTACATAGAAACAGCTGGAGCAACAGAGGAAATAACTATGATATTGGATTAGAACACAAGATTTAAAAAGTAGAATGAATCCATTCATAAACATCAGAAAGACTGAGGAGTAGAGGCAGCACTTCCTTACAGAAGAATTTCAATTAATAAATTTAGATGAAAAAGCAAAATAAAAAAATTCCCATAGTAATAATTGCTATAGGCAAGATCCACTGATAGACATTAAAATTAGGGTGTGAAAGTTTAAACAGAAACAGACTATGTACACAGACTTTTCCCAAATATTCCATAATTACTAAGGGAAAACTAACTTTACAGTGGAGAATCCTGGCAGGCAGCACTATGATTAAGATGCCATGTGATTAAGGTTAACATTACAAGTAATCCTTATGGACATCATGTGTTCTGAAGGGATGCAAGGAGAACAAACACATCGCCTCTGTGGTATTCTTCCCAAGTACACATTGCTTCAATCTAAAAATGTCAGAACATCAGACAAGCACAATTTGAGAGGCAGTCTACCAAGTAACTGACAAGTGTCCTTGTGAAAGACAAGGGAAAAACTAAAGTACTGTTTGGGGGAGGCTAAAGAGCTATGACAATGCAATGTGGGATCTTGAACTGCATCCTGGAGCAGAAAAAGAATGTAGTGAAAAAAAGATGAAATCTAAAGAAATTTTGTTAAATGGTATTGCTTCAAGGTTAATTTCCTAATTGATATTTGATTAAGGTTTTGTATGGTATTAAAGAAAAGCTGATAAGTGTTATATTATTTGAAAACTATTAAGTATGTCTAAATTATCTCAAAATAAAAAATTTCAATGAAGTATGCTTGCAGTCAAGACGTTATTGTAAGAACATGTAATCATCCCTCTCATTAAGCTCATTAAAATAATAGGTAAAATATTAAAAGTGAAATTATAAATCATAACACTGGGTTTCTGAAATATCAAAATGTCCTCATGGATCAGAAATAGAATAGAAAGGTGATTAAGAGGTCTGAAGCCACAGACCTACTGAACTCTCAGGGCAGAAATAGGTCTATGTGGCTGAAACAGGGTAACGGGAAATAATAACGCGTGTATGAGATAAGAGAACAAATTCAGTCTTAGTGAAACAAGGAACCAGAGAGAACAGAGTCAGACTGATCATAGGCTGGATCATTGAACAGTAACTAGAAACCTTTCCCCCTTAGCTTTTTTTTTTAAACTACAAGTCATATTGAGAAAATTACTTAATTTATCAGTCTCCTTTAGAGCTAGATTATGACCTTTCTAGTCATTGAGATGATAATGTTAGTTTTGGGTGACAGCATCTCAGCTCACATATACCTTTGTAAGGGAAAGTCCTGGAGACCTTCCTATTATTTCTCCTTGAATAAGTAACATGATATGTGTAGGTACAGCTGTCGTATTTGAGATCACAAGAATAAAATCCCACATTAGGGATCATGAAGACAGAACCAGTTTTCTTGATGTCATCTTTAAACTGTTCAACAGTTATGACTTCCTACTTCTGTACATCTTTTAAAAGATTGAGATAAAAAAGTAAAAGGAATTATATGGATCACTAAAACACTGTTAAACAATGAAAGAATATACTGTTTATGAATACAACTGAATATATACAAATTGGTGACTTTCCTATATACAAATGAGAAGTAATTCAAAAGTATAATGAAATAAGTGGTCTCACAATGGCAAAAGAAAGTAAAAAATGTAAAAATAAAGGTAAGAAAAGTGTAAAATAAAGATGTTTGAAATAATATTAAGGGAACAAGATCTGTGGAAGAGTATACTTTATTCTTACACAATATGTTTTAAAATTATAATTTTAATTATATGTAAATTAATCTAGATATTTAAATATATGCAAATAAAATATTAAGATTTTCTTGGACCAGAGATTCAGGGGAAGATGGCCAAAAGGAAGCATCTCCGGAGTGCAGCTACCACCGAGTGAGACAGAACCATGGTGATATCCGCGTCTCCAAGCGAAGTACCGGTTTTGTTTTAAAGCGACTGGTTGAACAGTGGGATTAACTCCCAAAATAGGCAAAAAAAACAACCCAAAAGCATCCAGCCAAGGCAAGGCGGGGGCACTGCCCCACCTGGAAAGTGTATCAGGCATGGAGGATGGGGCGCATCACCTCCTCAGTTCTCTGAATCAGAAACAGCAATTCACTCTGAGACTTCAGCAACACGCAGACCAAGAAAACGCCGCCTTGCTGAGAACCACCTGGAGTCGCAGACCCGGGTGACAGCCCAGGCCGGCAGCCCTGGCCAGACCAGTGCCTTGTTGGTGCAGACCAGGGTGGAGATTTGGACTAATACCGAGAGTCCAAGGGAGGAAGCCACTAACTTGAATGTAGTTCTTCATCTAGTGAGGAATAGAAAAGAATGCAACTAATCAAAAGTATAATTTGAATCATTACGTTAAATTCTAACTATTTTTATTGTAAACACATCTTTACTTTACATAAATATATACGTTATGCTCCATGGAAAAGGTAAAATTCATGTAAGATGCTTTAAAATGATTTGGACATAGACTCTCATTTGCTAATAATTTTTTCATATGTTTCAAGGTGTATTTTCAGGGAAAAAGTTGTGACTTAAAAGTTTTGGCATGAATTTCGATGGGCATTGTTCCTTCATACATATGCAGTTGATGCAATATTTAGTTTCCTCTACGTTCATATAAGATAAATTAGTCAAATTGGTAATTCGTATAACATTGAATATTCAATTCAAACCATACGTAAGTCAAAATGTAATGCTTCATTAATTTCCATATTTTTGTTTGATTCTCATTGGCTTCATAAGACACAAACTGAGTAACTTACATGGGAGAATCTTTAATTAGACAAAGTGCAGGCACTATAAGCAACAAGCATTTTGACAACAGAAACATTAGTTTTTAAACGAAGTTTTACAAGTCTTTGTAACAAAACCTTTTAATCCATTCTTGATAAACTTAAACAATAAAAGTATAAACATGGTTTTCAAGAGAAATATATATATGTACTAATTTATCTGAATAAAAAAAACCGTGCTTATTATTGAGAGAAAATATGACAAGTATTCAAGCTATCCAGATGTGTTAATCAAATCACTGCCTTAAGTAAATACATGCAAAAATATAATTATATGCTAAGTAATAAAGTCAAAGAAAACCTTACCTAAAAAAGTATGTAGAGTACTAGGAATCTGATATGTAAAAACTTACATATGCCCTTATAAGTCAGTTTAAAATACCCACTGGATTGAGCAATAAAATATGAAAATGACTTCGTAAATTGGAAATTCACTCTGGCTATTTTTATTTGCAACACAATTTTAATAAATCTTTCACAGACAGTGCTGAATTTTCCTTGGCTTTAAAAAGACTGAGGACATTTTCACTTATCCAAATTATTTTTATTTTCAGATGCCCTGCTTTTGGATATTTATTAACTTATTATTGATTAATTTATTGACAAGAATGAAAAATGAAATATTAGAAGCAGAAGAAAAAAGATTTCTCAAGTATAGTTTTAATTTTTTTAAATGTAACCGAGAATGCTAAATTGATAAGTATATATCTCTAATTTTTTAGTTTCCACCGTACTCTAGGCCACAGGCTATTCAGGCAACGTATATCTGAATTGACAATTTGACTTATACCATGTCAAGAATATTTCTATAAATATTTTAGCATGAAACACTAAATCAAAAGGGAAACTCAGTTTTAATTAAATGGAAAATCTTATTTTTAATGTAAAAAATTGGAAAGGAAAGCTTGGTATTGTATTAAAAGGAAACAACTCTTCTTTAAAAGAATATTCTTTGGAAACTTAAGCTTTATATCAACAAGCTCTCAAAGATTTTATGTGATGTTCATGAATCTATCATATGCTATAAAGTTTCTCACAGCAAGGAAAGTATAACATGAGGCAAACACATTAAAAAATATGCTAGAAAAATAATTGAGTTATTTACCTTCTTAAAATTCTCCTAGGTAAATACAGCCATGGAAAAGTAGCAATCGGTAAGAGCAGTTCCAATTTTTAAAAACTGTGGAAACTGCTATTAATAATTATGTATTACATCCTGGTAGACAAGTTAAATATCCCTCTAAGAGTGCTTTTGAAGAGCCCCTTTGCACTAACCTGCTGTAAAACCGTATTCATTTAATATCCTTTCTCTGCCAAATGGTTTAAAAAAAACATGTTTTTTTCTATCCAAAGAGTTAACTGAATCAGCCATGAAACTTATACATAATAATCTTTCAGAAATCCCAGTGGTCTCCAAGAATAAAAAGAATAATAATACCACTTTTAAATAATATTGCCATTCTAAATAATACAGGTACTTTTACACATTGTGTATATATTATACCCAAAAGTAATTGGATACAAACTCACACTTGCCAGTACGTCTCTAACTTCTGAAAATTAGAAACACGTACTCCACTAGATCCAAGTCTATAAATAGCCGAGTAACAACTTTATTCAAGTGACATAGTCTGAAATTAGCACAGCTAATGATTATCACACAGCTTAACTTTGTGAGAGATATTTGTAAGCATGATTAGCTTTAAAACACAACAGGCACTGATGGTAATGCTGACATCTCCGAAACACACATTAAAATTGATTTGGTTTGTACAAATTCTCATTTCACACCACCTGGCAAATTTTTCATGTTATGAACTAGGTCAGGGAGACAGGGCGTAACTATCGATATAATGAGATATGTAGATATAATTTGGAACTACTGCTCCTTGATAGTCTTGCAAAGTAAATAGTAATGGAAATACTAGATTCACAAATTGATGTCATTTTGCATCTTTTATAACCACTAAACACATACTCTGAAAATCACAACCAGCTAAATAAATGAAAAAAATTCTTATATTTCTTTAAGTTTACTAGGGGAGGCTCTGATTAATTATTCCTGGATGCTTTACAACTTTTTATGCTGAATGTTTTTCTTCAGATTGCCTTGTAAAAAAAAGAAATGAATTTCACATAAAGGAGAATGTGTGAAATGTTATTAGAATGTAACTGTTGACTGACAGAATTTACTAAGATAATAATATGATGGTTAAATTTAATGTCAACTTCGCTGGGCCATGCTGCCCACATATGTGGTCCAACATTATTCTGGATGTTTCTGTGAGGGTGTTTCTGGATAAGATTAACTTTTAAATCTGCAGACTTTGAGTAAAGCAGGTATAGTTAATTTTTTTTCATTTTAAGAGAAACAATAACATACACATGATGATGAAGGGCATATTTGGAGGTGGTGGGTCCTATGGGGGTTGGAAATATCATGCCATTTTAAAACTTCAGCTAGTTAACTCTACTGAAGTGTTAATGTTAAATTTACAAAAAAATTAATTTTATAAAAATTCACTGTCATAAACCATTCACAAGCTTTCATATTTTATATTTTTAACAAATGACTTACATTAGACTGCAAGATCAATGGTAGTGGATCATGTTGTTACAATGCTTTGATTAATACCACTACTATATCAGGTGGGATTTAAGAATCTTAATTATCCATTGAATTTTTCAGCTAATTGAAGCAGATCCAGATTATTTTTCTAAGCCATCTCCTGCAGAGGTGACTTGGTATTTCTTACTTTTAGAAACAGGTTTCTTGCCTGTCTCCAGCATTAATTTTTCATCTAGTATACTGCCTTTTAAAATAATTGACCTCTTCCTCTAAGCTACAAATGGTTTCAGAAATATTTTAAAGAGTTTGTAACCCCAAACTTAATAAAAGTGTGATTTCAATAATAGTTTCTATTAATAAATGACTAAAGAATTTTCAGTATATACAATATTATATGTATTTTGAAAAACTGTGTATTATGACATATTATTCATGCCACTTACATGATTTCACATGGAGATTTCAGTTTTAACATCTCTCTGCATTGAAAGACATCTTAAGAACCGAGCTTATCTAAATGTTTCATTGCACTTATGATAAATTCAGAGATCTTATTACACGTATTTATAAAGGCTTGTTGGAGAATGATCTAAACAGCTTATGAAAAACTATTTTGGTCTCTTTCTCTCTTCTTCCCTCTCCTCCTCTTTCCTCTTCTCTGCTTTTCTCTTTTCTACTGCTCTCCTCTCCTTACTTTTCAATTATTTTTCCCATAGCAGTTCATTTGTTTTTATCCTCTGGGCTCTGTGAATCACATATTTCTCCCTCTCACTGGTAGCTGGCAAAGCTGAAAGCCAAACTTGTGTTCTGCCATATGGAATGTATTTTCAGAAGGAGACTTTATAGAAATTTTTCTACACTTCTTTTTAGTTTTCCTTAATTTTATTATTTTTTCATTGCAGAATATATAGATACATATCTATCTTTTTATGATGTTCTTAATTTTCAGGGAAAGGCAACTCAGGCCTACAGATGATAGAGATATCAATGCATAAAGCATAGCAGTATAAGAAAACGACAAGAGGAAGGCCCCATGGGAATCAAAGAATACTTCCCTGTTGATACGATTTGGCTGTGTCCCCACACAAATCTCATCTCAGATTGTAGTGCCCATAATCCCCCATTCTGTTCTCATGATTCAATTGCCCCCATGATTCAATTATCTCCATCTAGTCCATTTCATGCCACAGGGGGATTATGGGATTGCTGCCCCCATGATCTGAACAGGATGGGGGAAACTGCCCCCATGATTCAATTATCTCCACCTAGTCCATTTCATGCCACAGGGGGATTACTGCCCCCATGATCTGATGGTTTTATAAGAGGCTTCCCCCTTCGCCAGGCACTCAGTCTCTTTCCTGACACCCTGTGAAGAGGTGCCTTCTACCATAATTGTAAGTTTCCTGAGGCTTCCCCAGCCATGTGGAACTGTGTCAATTAAACCTCTTTTCTTTATAAATTATCCAGTCTTGGTTATGTCCTTATAGTAGTGTGAGAACAAACTAATACACCTATCCAAAGACATTTAAATTGAAATTATTTTGCAATAGCATTTTAGAACTCTAACCAACAGACAATATCCCTGAGACAAATTCAGACTGCAGAAGTGTAAGATACTTTCCTCACAGTGTGTAAGTAAGCAAACAACTATAATAAATAATTACATAACAGACAGTGGAACAAATAAACAATTCGATAATAACTTGAAATTTATGTTTCTTTCATCTAATTTCTGTTTTTCCATTGCATTTTTTACCGCACTATTGAGGACAGATTAATTATAAAACATGAAATAATCTTAAATTTCTCCCACTCTCTCCAGTCTCTAACTTTTCTAATCCTTCTTACACACCAATGTTATCTTAATTTCAGTTCTTTCTATTCCTACCATCACATGTTCCCCCCCAAAAAGCACTTCTTGAAACTTTTTTCAAAAACTCTGTCATCTGTGATATCATCTAGCATGTGTTTTTGACACTCCCCTTTGTTTTAAACTCCATATTCATCTCACCAAATCTTTTTGCTATTTTTAAAAAAAAATATATCCAGAATCAACTCTACTCTCTGTAGCCTGAATCTTTGCAATATTGTCCCAATTGATGTCTTTGCTGCCTACTTTGTTCTCCTATAATTTATTTTCTAGTGGCAGCTAGTAGAAGCCAGAGTAGTCATTTTCCAAAAGTATTATTTTGTAATGGTAAAATATTTGCTGTTTCAAATGCAGAAAACAGGAAAGTGGTATATAGTGAAAAGTTGATCTCTCATTGGCCTAGTTCTTACTTCCTTCCCCATAAGTATGCTTCTTCTTAGATCTTATATATTCTTTAACATTTGTTTTTTGAATTTGTTGGCAAATGTAAATGCAGTTTTGGGGGCATATTTTATATTTGTTTTTTGGAAATATTTTATATTTTTTACATAATGTCACACTACTTAACAATAAATCTGTACTTTAGAGAAATTTTTCTGTTACATACAGTACACTTTCCTTCTTTTTTGCAGTTACCTTATATTCAGTTGCATGTTTGCAATATAATTGGCATACCTTCTTCATTTTTAATGTATATTTAGTATATTGCCACATCTACTATTACAAATAATGTTGCAATCTTTCAATATCTTTAATGTAGAAAAAGGGTGAATCCGTTTCAAAGGGTATTTTCATCTAAAATCTCCATGGATATGGTCAAGTTGGTCTGATGGAAGTTATACCAACTTGTACTTAGTAATGAATAAGAATGCATAGTTCTCCACACAGTGTGTTATCAAATTTTAGGAGCATTGACATGTAATACCTCACAGAGTGTTTTGTAGTTAGTAGGTGCTCAATAGTGTTTTTCAGAATAAATTGATAGATACATCTGTTAAGATTTGCTTCAGATAGGACAGGCTACTTCTGGATTATTAACTTTAAGTTTCCTCTATGTATTTCAATATATGTAGAAATACAGGCTGTGGCGATAACACCAAAATATGTGGATTAATGGAGAAGGCGGGTTATTTCAGTTCCAGAAAGTATCGACAACAGAACTACCCTAATTAGACCCAGGTTTATTTTTCATTATCTAAATCTAGAGACAGCAAAATGAGATTTATTTTTAATCAATTTATTCTAACCAATAGCAACAACAAAGAATATGAATGTGGGGACAGAAAGACCTGACTTAGAGTCTGAGCAAACTAATTTACCAAACCATAACAATGAATGTTTATAAATGTGTATCATATTTCAGGGTCTAAGATAAGTTCTTTATAATAGTCATCTTATAGCATTTTCATAAATAGGAAGGTAATATTATTAAATCCATTTTGCAGATGTAGAAACTTTTGTAATGATTAAGTCATATAACTTGCCACAAATACTAAAACTATATATGTATATATTTTCTTTCTATTTCAGGAAAGCTAAATCATTCAAACTTTCATAATTCATTATTTTGCTATTACAGTTGTTGCATGATGTTTTTATTCCTATGACACACGATATTTTATAAGATTTTGATTGACTGTCAACCTGATTTGATAGCATATATGCTCCAGTGGCCTATTTTCCATTTGGTAAACCTAAAGAGGAGTGGAGTTATCAGACTAAACCCACCTTCATTTACATTACTTCAACAGGTAGAATAAATTGTGTGTTTTAAATTTCCTGTTTCATAAAAATGAAAAATGATCCAGCAGGTGATGTGGATATGTATTTCTTTTGTGAATGTGTGTGTTCACTGAGAGATAATTATATTTTCATCTGATCCTTTTCAATATAATTGTTCTTATCCTATAATATACTTTGCTTTTCTATTATTTATTTTGTGGTAATTTAATATGAGTTGTTACTATGTTTTATTCTGGGAAGGATTCCCAAAACTACAGACTTTATATCTAGAATAGGCACTGGCTTAATAAGCAGACTCAGTCTTTTATTTATTTATTTATTTGCTTTATTTTTTCTATTCAAAAGGTAAATATTTGACCAAATAGGAATGATAAGAATTCATCACTTCTGCTGTATTTTTAGAAATATTTGTGGATCTGTTTATTTTGAAAAATATGTCCTTTCATAATAATTTGTTACCTGTATAAAAGACATATAATAAAAAAATACTTAAATTTTTTGCTTTGTGGATTGTTTTTTGATCTCTTGGTATTTTTTTTTTTTAATTTAATTTTTCTAGAGACAGGGTCTCACTGTCACTTAGGCTAGGGTGCAATGGTGCAGAAATACTTCACTGCAGCCTCAAACTCCTGAGCTTGGTACCATTAATTTACAGCTTTAATATTTAAAAATAATAATCTTAAGTAGTTGATAAAATCTACCTGAATATTGTAAGTAATAGAAAACCAAAGTAATACAGAACAGAACTGGACAACACGAAGAAAAATATATTAAAAATAGGACTTTGGTTTAAAATACTAACTTTCGTAAATGTGCCCCTCAATCTTCAAGATTTTTCTACCTGCATGGGTTTGGGAGGGATACAATTCACATTTTTAAAAGAATGGTCACTTTTAGTATAAATGTGATAAAAATTAAAAAAAAAAAAGAATGGAAAGAGTATCTGTTGTTTGTATGACACTAAAGCAATTTCTGAGAAGGTATAGATTCCAGAATATATTATGCTTTTCCCCCTTACCCTTACTACTCTTATACTAGTAAAATTAGTTTATTTCTTTTTTAATCAGGTACAGTCTTGAAAGAAAAATAGGGAAAAAAATTGTTTTTCTGGCCGGGTGCGGTGGCTCACGCCTATAATCCCAACAACTTGGGAGGCCAAGGCAAGTGGATCACCTGAAATCAGGAGTTCAAGACCAGCCTGATAATATGGTAAAACGTTGCCTCTACTAAAAATACAAATATTAGCTGGGTGGAACCTCCCAGCTACTTGGGAGGCTGAGACAGGAGAATTTTTTGAACCTGGGAGGTGGAGGTTCTAGTGAGCTGAGATGGTGTGACTTCACTCCAGCCCAGGCAGCAGGGCAAGACTTCATCTCAAAAAAAAAAAAAAAAGTTGTTTTACTAAATCCAGCCTGCAGCCTGGGAGGTCAATGTAAAAGACTGGAGGGATCAGTATTCTCAGATGTCCAATCTCCTGCAATACAGAGAAACCCTCTTCCATCTTCATCTGCTGTCTCCAAAGGCTGACTGCATTGGCAGCTCTAAGTTAAGTTCAAGTGGCCATTTGTAAATAATGAGAAGCCACTGATTTTATAGCAAGCCCATGAGAAACTGTTATGAATATGTATTAAGAAAATAAGACCAAACTTTCAACAAATTTGTATGCTAGATTTTAAAGCCATCTTATAAAATTAATGTAGTGTCTGGTATTTCATAAGACATTTGGACTACCATTTAGAATAAATAGCAAGATTGATTTTTCATGGTATTCATAAACTCGTTTGTGCTAAATTAATCTGTATAATGGACATAATTAAGTGACTTTTTTTCCAACAGAAGGCAAAACGTCCTTATGTTCTCATCATACCTTCATATGTGCTTCCAGGAATACTGATATTGTTAACATTCTGGATTTCTAGAGAAATCCTCTATCTCTTTCTTCATAGAATAGGAAGAAGAGTATTTATATAAATTCAGGACACTGGTTATCCTTTACATGTTGACTTTTTCCTTTTTTTAATTTAGCATGTGTAGGAACAGTTCTATTGCATTGTAAAAAGAGGCCAAATGAATTTAAAAAATAAATGTTGATACTTAAAAGTGATATAAAAAATGTTGTTATATAAAAGCAAAACTACCTTTTAATTTTTACAGAAGGTACTGTATATACTTCTCAGATATTCATAAAATCTGTTAAACGTAATTGCCTTGGGAAATTTCTAATTGAATATTTATTTCTTTTTCCTCCACTTTGCTTTGTAAATAAGAATATAGCTTCAGCTGGGTGTGGTGGCTCACACCTGTAATCCCAGCACTTTGAGAGGCCGAGGCAGGTAGATCATGAGGTCAAGAGTTTCAGACCAGCCTATCCAACATGGTGAAACTTCGTCTCTACTAAAAATATAAAAATTAGCCAGGTGTGGTGGTGCACACCTGTAGTCCCAGCTACTCAGGAGGCTGAAGCAGGAGAATCTCTTGAACCTGGGAGGTGGAGGTTGTGGTGAGCCGAGATCACGCCATTGCACTCCAGCCTGGGTAACAAGAGCGAAACTCTGTCTCAAAAAAAAAAAAAAAAAAAAAAAAGAATATACCTCCAGGTCAGATTCAATTTTGTGGGGCCTACGCAGATACAATTTTGCAAGATGGGAATTTACAAAAATAGATATTATTACTTAGACCAGTTTTAGGTTCACAGTAAACTTAAGAGGAAGCAACAGACCTTTCCCTTATGCTCCCCACCTTCCACACACGTGTAGCCTTTCCCATTATCAATAACCTCTACCAGAGTTGTACATGTTTTACAACTGAGAAACCTACATTGACACATAATTTATTGGAGTGGGCATTTTTCACGGGTAAAACCAAAATAAAACAAAAATCTCATTTTTGCAAATTTTTGAAAAACATATGGACCATGTGAACACATTGCTAGGACCATCTCAGTCTTGGAGGAGGCTCAGGATGGTGCACAGCTCTGAGGTGTCAGCGTCATTAACTTCTCAGTAAATCTACTTCTGCATGCCATTAGAAAGAACAAACTTATACCACTAAAACAAAACAATCACTTTTCTAATTGGCCTTTAGATTACACCACCTTACATGCTCACCGGCAGAAAGTATCAGAAACTATTTGCCCATATTTACCAAATTGTTTATAATCACAACTTTAAATACTGAACCATATGGAAACTGAAAAGAACTATATCATTGCTTTTTTTAATATTACCACTGAGATATATTTTTTCTGTATATTTATTGACAATTTTTTTCCTATATGGATTACATATTCATGTCTTTTCCTTTGTTTTTGATTAGAATGTTAATTTTATTCTTTTCTTAATGGATTCTTACTTTAGTATTATACCAAAAAGCATTTTTGCCTTTCTTGAAATTCGGTAAACTTATTATTTCTTATAATCTTAATGGTTTAGTATATGAATTTAATCAATGTACTTGCCTTGAATTCAGAATAACATAAAGATGTAAAGATGTGACTTGTGTTTTTAAGTTTACTGCATTGTGATTTGTGTGTGATTGCTTTATTTTTAATTTGGATAATTTATTGTGTTTGTATTTGATATTAACAATGTGAAATTCTTGGGTTACTATTTCATGGCTATATTACAAGGATATATAATTTGTGTATTGTTTAATGTTCAATATATAACTATTTTAAAACTTATTGATTAACTTAATTAGCCTAAGTTCTTGATTATTCTATTTATATTTGGTAAATTTTTAGAATCAGAATGTTATATATCCCGGTAAAACTGAGTTTATATCAATTTTTGTTATTTCTACAAACTTTCTTTTTTGTGTAGGTATATAATGATTTTTAAACACATATTTATTTATTTATTTATTTAGATGAAGTTTTTTGCTCTGTTGCCTAGGCTGGAGTGCAGTGGCACAACATAAGCTCACTGCAACCTCCGCCTCCTGAATTCAAGAGATTCTCCTGCCTCAGCCTCCTGACCAGCTGGAATTACAAGTGTGCACCACCATCCCTGGCTAATTTTTGTATTTTTGGTAGAGATGGAGCTTTGGCATATTGGTCAGGCTGACCTTGAACTCCTGAACTCACGTGATCCATCCCCCTCGGCCTCCCAAAGTGCTGGGATTACAGGCATGAAGCATTGTGCCCGGCCTAAATACACATTTTTTTTTTTAAATCCTGTTTTTATTCTAAAATACCAACCCTTTTAAACCAATGTAATATTTTTGTCTGACAAATCATTTGTGTGAATATATCATATTCATTTTTTGAATTTACAACTCCCATACAAAGTGTGTATAATAGTTTTCCCATTCTCAGGCAAAACATTTCTAGGTAGTGATGTATGTGGTAACACTAGATAATTCCATGGGAAGAAGCGCATTGCAGAATTTTCTTTTACGTAAAATGAATTTCTTGATCAGAAAAAAATGTGACATGGAATGAGAGTGAACTATGCCTTTGAAATCCACAAATGGTGCTGATCACAAAAAGAGAAAAGGCAGAAAAGGCAAATGCAAATATAAAATATGTGTGTCTATTCCAGGAAGGATGAATCTGTGCTCTGGCTGTGATGGAAGAGATCTGTGTAATTGAACTGCAGGCAGGTGAAAGGCTGGTACACTTGGGAAATGGTGCCTGCCGTACTGATTTTGACATACTTAAAAATGGTATTAAGTAACAGTGTGTACATACAAGAATAGAGATTAGGATGGGGACAAAAAGAAAGAATTGAGAATCCCTAGAGCAGGTGAATTCCAAGAAAGAGTAATAGGGAGCCCAGAAGACTTAGTGCTAGAGAAAGAAACAAAGAAAGCAGAGGCTTGATGGCTGGAGGTTGAGAATAGAGACTAACTGGATCATTAAAAAAAAAAAAAAAAAAAAAAAAAAAAAAAAAAAAAACCTGAAACTGTGTGTCTTGTTAGTAAATTCTTTTTAGGTCTTTATAGACTATTAGGTAAAATCTCTATGGATTGCTACTGGTTCTTGTGATATGGAGCTTTGTGTGTGTGTGTGTGTTGGGGTGGTGGTGAGAATGGAGGAGTTGAAGAGCATAAAAACACAAAGAGCCTTTTCATTTTTATAGAGAGAAAGTCAATTGCTCCTAAGTCTCAAACAGAGATGGGAAAATATACACAATTCATCTGTTTGCAAAAGCCCTAACACTATCAGCTTGCTTGGAAGTCCTCTGGCCTTTGTTTACGCTGTACCCTTCCCTGGGACCCTGTGGGAGACGAAAAAGAGGAAAAAGCAAACAAAAAGTAGAAGAGGCAAGGACAAGAAGAGGAGAAGAAGAGAGAAAAGAATGAAATAAATGGTCCAACATTTATGTTGGAAAGAAGTAATAAAAATAAAGAGTGAATCCAAAGTAATTTTTGCTATAATGTCAGTATGAGACATTTATTTTAAATTGTGGGTTAACCTTTCAAGCCAGGTGTCACTCCCAATACATATCCATGGCATGCATCCCCATTATTAGGAGGATATGGTCCTGATAATTTGCAAAAGGTGACTGTGAAGGTAATAACGTCTTTGACTGGCAGGTGCAGATTGGTTTGTCTACAGTAATACCATCTCTGAGTAAATGCCATCTAGCAGCTCCACCTATTCAGTCTGCCTGCTCTCTAGTGTCGCTGCCTTCCCCAGAGTTTGTCTCTTCTTATCTATTTAGTAGATATCTAGTAGATATCTACTAGATATCTATCTAGTAGAAATACAGCTCTATTTCTACTATTGCATTTTTAGAATGAAATGCATTATTTTCTTTAGTTGCTATGTCCTAGTGTCTCTTCCCTCTGATATTTTTCAGAAAGCTTTGATAATTAAATCAATACTGAAGAACATAGCCGTATTTTACTGTATTTGATTAAATCAATATCAAGAGCATCCTGAATAGTTCCCTAAAAAGGAAACATCAGCTTAATCCCACATAACTAATTTTTCATTAAACTTAAAACTAGTTTATGTAGAAGCATTTTGTTAATTTGAAGTAATATCCCTATCTTCAAATCGGTTACTATTTTTATCTTATATAATTAACAGCAAATAATTGTTATCTTTTTAAGAAGAATAAATGAAATAATTATTGGACATTGATCTATGTATTGTTTAATTAGTATAAATAAAAGATATTAACTTATTTTAATTGCATAAAATATAAAATGTTAAATGATAGGCTGGGTGTGGTGTCTCATGCCTGTAATCCCAGCTCTTTTGGAGGCCAAGGAGAGAGAATTGTTTGAACTCAGGTGTTCAAGACCAGCCTGGGCAATATAGGGAGACCCCATTCCTAAAACGAAAAAAAATTATTGGCATGGTGGTTGATATGGTTTGGCTGTGTCCCCACCCAAATCAAATTTGAATTCCCACATGTTGTGAGAGGAACCCAGTGGGATGCCATTGAATCCTGGGGCAGGTCTTTCTGGCTCTGTTCTCATGATAGTGAATAAGTCTCATGAGATCTGATGGTTTTAAAAATGGGAGTTTCCCTGCACACACTCTCTCTCTTTGGCTGCTGCCATCCATGTAAGATGTGACTTGCTCCTCCTTGCTTTCCATCATGATTGTGAGACCTCCACAGCCATGTGGAACTGTGAGTCCATTAAACCTCTTTCTTTTGTAAATTGCTCTGTTTTGGGTATGTCTTTATCAGTAGCATGAAGATAAACTAATACAGCAAATTCATAGCAGTAGAGTGGGGCACTACTGAAAAGATACCTTAAAATGTGGAAGTTACTTTGGAACTCGGTAACAGGCAGTGGTTGGAATAATTTGGAGGGCTCAGAAGAAGAAGGGAAATGTGGGAAAGTTTGGAACTTCCTAGAAACTTGCTGAATGGCTTTGCCCAAAATGCTAATAGCAATATGGACAATAAAGTCCAGGCTGAGGTGGTCTCAGATGGAAATGAGGAACTGGTTGGGAACTAGAGCAAGGTGACTCTTGTTATGTTTCAGCAAAGAGACTGGTGGCATTTTGCCCCTGTCCTAGAGACTTGTGGAACTTTGAACTTAAGAGAGATAATTTGTGGTATCTGGTGGAAGAAATTTCTAACCAGGAAAGCATTCAAGAGATGATTTATGTGCTGTTTAAGGCACCAACGGGAAAGGGAAAGAGAGCATAAAAGTTTGGATAATTTGCAGCTTGACGATGTAAGAGAAAAGAAAAATCTCATTTTCTGAGGAGAAATTCAAGCCAGCTACAAAAATTTGCATGAGTAATAAGGAGTCAAATATTAATCACCAAGACAATAGGAAAAATGTCTCCAAGGCATATCAGAGAACTTTGCAGACACCAAATGGAAGCCACCAAGGCCTAGGGCTTGCACCCTCTGAAGCTGCCCAAGCTATACCTTGGCCTTTTTTAGCTACAGCTGGATCTGGAGGAGCTGGGACACAGGGTGCCACATCTTAAGGCTGCACAGAGTAGCAAGGCCCTAGGTTTGACCCATTAAACCATTTCCCTCCTATGCCTCTGGGCCTGTGATGGGAGGGGCTGCCTTGAAGATTTCTGAAATGCCATGGGTAAATTTTACCCCCTGTCTTAGCTATTAACATTCTACTTCTTTTCACTTACGGAAATTTCTGTGCTAAAAACCTCTGCACATTTTTCTCACTATTTGGCATACTTTTGTCTTGAAACAACTAAAGAATTAAAGTTAAGAAATGTGTACACATTCTGGTTTTTAACATACATAGAGCAAATTAAATAAATTGCCCCTTTCATACAATTGAATATATACATTGCAAGTTCTGCATTTACCTTCAATATATATACAAAATTCACAAGTGACAGATTTTAATTATCATTGTGGTGTATGTTTTCTACCTTGTAATTATAATAGAATATAGTCATAAAATATACAAAGTGCATTGGGAGAAGTAAAAAAACAACATTCTTGCTATTTGTTCTCTGTCTTTGACCACCTTTGATTCAAGTGGCACCATAAAGGCCATAAATTATGCTTAAGATGGGAAACAAGAGGAAAGGATATAGAAATAACCCAGTTAACCATGTCTGTTTTCAGGATAGAATGTAAGCTAAAATATTAAAGGAAGTATTTGGCATTTGTTCCTTTTAAATCTATGAGGCAAGCAAAATACATCAATATATGCAGGAAATACTTAGGCAAATAATAAATATTCTGCATATGGGAAGTAGTTATTAGAATGTCTTCTCACAGAATCTCTGACAATAGCAGGCTGGTCAAAGGCTTTCTGCATGGAAACTAGAAAACACAGATAACTAAAAAGGAAAAAAAAGTAACTTTAAATACTATGGATAAAGAAAGTAATAATTACTATTTTGATAGGCATTCTAATATGTACATATGTAAATCAGTGTAATTTTACAAAAAGTGAACAAACTAAGCATATTGAGCTTAACTCAGTTTTTTTGCTTCACAATCTATTATAAATATTTTCTTGTTTTAAAGACATATAGTTATATAATCACCTTTAAAAATAATTGTTTATTATTGAACAATTTGGATAACCCATTATCTAAGGAATCTCCTATTCTTGACTATTTATATTTTGTCTGATTTTCCAGCTAGGTAAACAATCCTTCTATCCAAAACACCATTTTTATAGTACCTGTTGTTTAACACACTTTCTTATTGTGTTAGTTTCCTATTGCTACTGTAATAAATTATCACAACTTTAGCAACTTAATACAAGCCTTTTGTGTTTATCTGAAGCAGTATACATGCTTTTGGTATCAGCAATTCTAACAGTTTGGATATACTTATCAGCTATCTTATTCCAAAACTACATCTACTTCTTCCAGTACAGAATCTGGTGCTTCCTGATAAACATATACATGCTTTCCATTGAAATGGAGTGAAAACATTCTATGTTTTCTTTTTAAAATAATTTTCTAATTAAAAACTTCCTGTCTTTATTATACTTACCCTTTTTATGCATATTGAGAGTATTTAAAGATGTATTCTATAATTATATAGTTGTAGATACTGTTATGTATTGTCCAATGACATCATAAGGCAGACCCTACTGCTGTATGTTTTCTATCTTGTAATTGCAATAGAAACTATAAAATGTAGGACTAAAAAGTTGCGTTGAGATTGACTTTTTAAAAAAGTTATTACCTTCTGCTGTTGCAAAGTACAAAACTGTGAGTGGAATTGTTTTATTCTGACTTAATATGTTAGAAATTAGAGAATACAGAGGGAGGATTTTTAGACATTGCTGCTGCTGTTGCCCAAGGTATTTTATATAAAAATATTTTAATAAACAAAAATCTCTTTGTTATTTAAAGTGGAACATTTAGCCTGTCCATTTTAACCTAAACCAAAAAGTAAGCTGGGTCAAAATATTGGTATATTTGTAAAGTGTCTTAATATACCTTTTTGTGGAAGGCACTACCCAGTTTGCTTTTATATCGTATTGTGCATATGAGTATTTTGTATTAAAATTGGATCAATGGCAGGACTAAACTTTTGTAAAATCATGCTTTGTTAGAAAAAGAATTACAGCTTTGCAATAAGCCTAATTGTTTTGCATGATTCTGAATTTAAAAGGTATGAACAATCAGTCCATGTTTTTAATGAACTTATTTGTATTTTCCCAATCATTTTCTCTAGTGTAATGTTTGTTGGGATAATAAAAGAAACTTGAATCTTAAAAAAAAACCAACACAGATTTATTAAACCTAAATTTCTGTAGGTTAGAAATTTAATGCGTATCTCAATGGACTTAAAAATCAAGATGTTGGCAGGGTTGTTTTCTCTTCTGGAGGCTGCAAGGGAGAATCCATATCCTTGTATTTTTTAATTTTTAGAGGTTACTTTCATTCTTTGGCTTATTTTAAAAATATCATTTACTTTTATAGTAATTTCTTTGGTCATCAAAAGAACAATATGATAAATTATATTTCATCAAATTGATGACATCTGCCCCTCAAGAGATATTGACAAGTTTATAGGCTAGTGATAGACCAGGAGAAAATAATACACACACACACACACACACACACACACACACATACACACATGACAAAAAACTTGTTTCCTTAATATGCAGAGAGAAAAAACAACCAAAGAACCCAATGTAAGTGGGCAAAAGACTTAATACACACTTCATTTTAAAAAAAGATACATA
>PVKV010004754.1:47998-90320 GCA_004027835.1 Alouatta palliata
GGTCAACATGGTGAAACCCCGTCTCTACTAAAAATACAAAAATTAGCCAGGCATGGTGGCATGTGCCTGTAGTCCCAGCTACTCGGGAGGCTGAGGCAGGAGAATTGCTTGAACCCAGGAGGCGGAGGTTGCGGTGAGCCGAGATCGCGCCATTGCACTCCAGCCTGGGTAACAAGAGCGAAACTCCGTCTCAAAAAAATAAAAATAAAAAAAAAAATAAAAATAAAAAAAAGATACATAATGTTCAACAAACACATTCTTGTACTCAGAAAAAATACACGTTGAAATCACAATAAGCTATCATTTCATAATCACTACGATGGCTCAAACCATAAAGACTAAACATACAAAATGTTTAGAATGTGAAGCAGCTGGAAGCTCACATATTGCTGATGGAAATGCAAAAGTGTTAAAATTGCTTAGGAGAATTGTTTGGTCATTTTTGAAAAAGCTAATCATGCATCTACACAATATCCAGACAATTCAATTTCTGGAAAAATGAAAAGGTATTCCCACAGAAAAACCTAAAAAAATGTTTATAAAGGTCTTATTGATAGTAAATAACTCCATTGTCCACTAAAAGAATGAGTGCTATAGAAATTGTACTATATTTCTACGGGGAATATTACTTTGTAATAAAAAACCCAGAATCTTCAGAAGCTTACAACAACATGTATTAATCTCAAAAACAATGTTGGGTGAAAAAGTCCAAAGAGAAGTGAGCATATATTTGATTATTTCATATATGTAAAATGCAAGAAAAGGCGTTTTCTACACTTATAGAAATCAGAGGTTTTACCTGGTTAGGTGAGAGGAACTTATGGGAAAAAAAATTATTGAACTTCCAGAGATGATGGCAATATTCCATGTGTCAATTAGCATGGTATTAACATGGATGTGTATAATTATCCAGACTTGCTGAACATAATGCTTATGATTTGTACATTATATTATATAGACATTATATACCAAATGTGTATATTCATTTATGAAAATGGGCAATATGTTGAATAGATACTTCTTCAAAAAAGATATACAAATGATCAATATGCACATGAATATTTGCTCAAAAAATTGGTCATTTGGGAAATGCAAATCAAAACCATAAGGAGACACTATTTCATATCTGTTAGGATGACTATGATTAAAAAGACAGATAATAAAATATTCAGGGAGAACGTGGAGAAATTGTAAACCTCATGCTCTGTTGGTGAGAAGGTAAAATGGTGTAACTACTTTGGAAAACAATCTGGCAACTCCCTAAAATGTTAAATATAAAGTTTCCATAAAAGCCAGCAATTCAGCTTCTTAAAAGTTACGTAAGATGACTGAAAACTTATGTCTACACAAAGTTTATAATAGCCACAAAGTGAAAACTCTGCAAATGTCCTTCAATTGTGAATGGATAAATGAAACAGAATATATCCATATAATGGAATATTATTCAGTGATAAAAAAGAATGAAGTGCAACATGAATGGACCCTGAAAACATTATTTTAAGTGAAAGAAGCCAGACACAAAAGAATAATATAATATTACTTTATTTGTATGAAATGTTTGGAATAGACATATACAGACTCAAGTCAGAATAGTGATTGTCAGTGGCTGGGAGCAGGGAAGTTAAGAGGGATTCCCAAAAGGTAAGGATATTTTTGGGGGATATTGTATTTTTAAACCAAATTGTGGGGATGACTGTACAATGTTAAATGTACTCAAAAAATTCAAGAAATTGTAAACTTCACATGGGTGTGCTGTATTGTATATAAATTATATTTCAATAAAGCTGTTTAAAAACATACAGATCAAAAAAAAAAAATGAAGAGCCTTTTAATCAGTCTACTACTGCTATAATAAGGACAAATTACTCAGCTTGACCTTGGAGTCTACTAGTCTGGAGCTCAAGCAAATTGCACAGCCTGTCACCTCTACACTGCCAGCACATATGCAGAGACAGAAATTGGCCTATTAAAAATTCTTCCAATTAGACAGGAAGTAAGGAGAGACAGAAGAGAAGACCACTAAACAACCAGAAAACAAATAACAAAATGACAGGAATAAGTCCCTACATATTAATAGTAACATAAATGTAAATGGACTAAGCTCTCTAATCAAAAGTCATAGAGTAGCTGAATGAATAAACGTGACTGAACAATGTGTTGCCTACAAGAAAAACATTTCACCTATGAAGACACACCGACTGATAATAAAGGAATGGAAAAGATATTCTAGGCAAATGGAAACCAAAAAACAGCAGGAATAGCTCTACTTATATAAGGTAAAATAAATTTCAGGAGAAAAACTTTATAAAAAGAAACAAAGAAGGTCATTATATAATACTAAAAAGATGAATTCAGCAAGATGATGTAACAATTGTAAATATATATGCATCCAACATCCCAGTAATATAAAGAATATAACATTAGAACTAAACAGTGAGATACACCCCTACATAGTAACAGCTGGAGATTTCAAAACCCCACTTTCAAACAGGTCATCCAGACAAAGAATCAAAAAAAGAAACATTGGATTTAAACTGCACTGTAGACCAAAGGGAACTAACAGATATTTAGAGACGATTTCATCCAGCAGCGGCAGAATACACATTCTTCTTTTCACCACATGGGTCATTCTCAAGGATAGACCATATGTCATGCCACGAAACAGGTCTTAAAATCTTCAAAAGAAATGAAATTATATAAAGTATATTCTAACCACAATAGAATAAAACTAGAAATCAATAACAAGATAAACTTTGGAAACTATATAAAGACATGAAAATTAAACAATATGCACTTGAATGATAAGTGGGTCAATGAAGAAATTACGAAGAAAATTTTAAAAAATTGAAGCAAACAAAAATGAAAAAAAAATTGAAAGCTGTATAAGAGGAAAGATTATAGCAATAGGATTTACATCAAAAAAGTAAAAATAACTTCAGATAAACTACTTAATGATTCATCTTAAATTACTATAAAAGCAAGAGTAAACAAAATCCAAAAATTAGTAGAAGAAAAGAAATTATCAGAGTAGAAATACATGAAACTAAAAGAAAAAGATACAAAAGATCCATACAATGAAAAGTTGGATTTGAAATTATAAATGACCACCTCTAGCTAGACTGAGATAAAAAGAGAGCAGGCTCAAATAAACAAAATCAGAGAGGAAAAAGATAACATTGTTACTGATAAAATAGAAATTGAAAGATCATTAAAGGCTACTATGATCCACTATATGCCAACAAATTGGAAAACCCAGAAGAAATAAATACATTCATGGGCACATACAATCTACCAAGATTGAGCTATGAACAAATAAAAAATCTGAATAGACAATAGCAAGTAAAGAGATTGAAGCTATAACAAAAGTCTTCCAGCAAAGACAAGCAAGTAATGCAGTGGTTTCACTGCTGATTTTTACCTAAAATTTAAAGAAGAACTATAATAATGCCAACCTCACTCAAACTATTCCAAAAAAATAGAAGAGGAGGGAATATTTTCAAACTGATTCTACAAGGTGAATGTTATCCTGATCTCCAAACCAGATGAAGACACATCAAAAAAAGAAAACTACAGGCCAACATGCCTGAGGAACTCTGATCCAAAATCATTAACAAAATATTAGCAAGCCAAATTCAACAACACATTAAAAACATCATTTTTTATGACCAAGTGGGATTTATCCCAGGGATGCAAGGATGGTTCAACATATACAAATCAATCAATGTGATACATCATATTAACAGAATTAAGGATAGAAACCATATGCTCATTTCAACTGATGCTGAAAAAGCATTTGATAAAACTCAACATTTCTTCAGGATAAAAGCCTCAGAAAACTACGTAGAGAAGGAACATACAACACAGTAAAAGCCATATATGACAGATCCACAGCTAGTATCGTACTGAATGTGGAAAAACTGAAAGCCTTTTCTCTACATCTGGAACATGACAAGGATGTCTTGTTTCACCAGAGTACTAGGAATCCCAGCTATGGCAATCAGAAAAGACAAAGAAATAAAGGGTATCCAAGTTGTAAAGAAAGAAGTCAAATTATCCTTTTTTGCAGATGATATAATCTTATATTTGGAAAAACTTAAAGATGTCACCAGAAAACTATTAGAACTGAAACCAAATTCACTAAGGTTGCAGGATACAAAATCAACATAGAAAAATCTAGCATTTCTAAATGCCAGTAGCAAACAACCTGAAAAAGCAATCAATAAAGTAATCCCATTTATAATAGCTACCAATGAAATAAAATGCTTAGGAATAAACTCAACCAAATAACTGAAAGTTCTCTACAATGAAAATTATAAAACAGAATGTGCAGAATAATGAGACCTCTATTTCTCACCATACACAAACATCAAATCAAATCACAATGGATTAAAAACTTAAATCTAAAACCTCAAACTAAGAAGTCTGGGCAAAGATTTCTTGAGTAATACTCCAGTAAGCCCGGGCAACCTAAGCAAAAATGGATGAATGGGATCATGTTAATTTAAAAAGCTTCTGCACAGTAAAGGAAACAATCAACAAAGCTAAGAGACAACCTATAAAATAGGAAAAAATATTTTTAAACTATCCCTTTGACAAAGGATTAATAACCAGGACATATAAGGAACACAAAAAATAGAGGGAAAAAAGATAACAATTTGCTTAAAAATTAGTAAAAATTTGAATAGACATTTTTCAACAAAAACATACAAATGGCAAACAGACATATAAAAAGGTGTTCAACATAAGTGATCATCAGAGAAATGCAAATCCAAACTACAATGAGATATCCTCTCACTCCAGTTAAAAGAGCTTTTATTTAAAAGACAAATAATAAATACTGGTGAAGATGCGGAGAAAAGAGAATCCTTGTACACTGTTGGTGGGAATGTAAATTAGTTCAATTACTATGGAAAGTGAAACTGAGGCTCCTCATAAAACTAAAAAATAGAGCTATCATATAATCTAGCAATCTCACTGCTAGGTACAGACTCAAAAGAAAGGAAATGAGTATAGAAAGAGATATCTTCCCACCCACGTTTATTACAACATTGTTCACAGTAGCCTAGGTTGGAAGCAATCTAGGTGTCCATCAACAGACAAATGGGTAAAGAAAATGTGATTCATATAACTATTCAGCCACAAATAAGAATGAGATCCTGTCATTTGCAACAACATGAATGGAACTGGTGGACATTATGCTAAATAAGTTGAGCCAGGCGCAGAAAGACAAATTTCGCATGTTCTCACTTACCTGTGGAAGCTAAAAACGAAAGCCGGAGAACTCACGGAGACAGAGAAGAAGAATGATTATTAGAGGCTGGAAAGGGTAGGTGGAGGGTAGGAAGGTAAATGAAGATGATTAATACACAAATATAATTAGAATGAATAAGATCTAGCATTTGATAACACAAGTGTTACTCCAGTCAACAATGATTTTTGTGCATTTAAAAATAAATAAAAGACAGAGGGTGTGGTGGCTCATGCCTGCAATCCCAGCACTTTGGGAGGCCAAGGAGAGTAGATCTCTTGAGACCAGTAGCTTGAGACCAGTCTGGTCAACATGGTGAAACCCTGTCTCTACTAAAAAAATACAAAAATTAGGCCGGGCGTGGTGGCTCACGCCTGTAATCCCAGCACTTTGGGAGGCCGAGGCGGGTGGATCACGAGGTCAAGAGATCGAGACCATCCTGGTCAACATGGTGAAACCCCGTCTCTACTAAAAATACAAAAAAAAAAAAAAAAAAATTAGCTGGGCATGGTGGCATGTGCCTGTGATCCCAGCTACTCGGGAGGCTGAGGCAGGAGAATTGCTTGAACCCAGGAGGCGGAGGTTGCGGTGAGCCGAGATCGTGCCATTGCACTCCAGCCTGGGTAACAAGATACAAAAATTAGATGGGCGTGGTGGCCAGTGCCTATAATCCCAGCTAATTGGGAGGCTGAGGCAGGAGAATCACTTGAACCCAGGAGGTTGCAGTGAGCCCAGACTGCACCACTGAACTCCAGCCTGGGCGACAAAAGTGAAACTCCATCTCAATAAAAAACAAAACAAAACAAAACAAAACAATTAGCTGGGCATGGTGGCGCGCGCCTGTAGTCCAGCTACTCAGGAGGCTGAGACATGAGAATCGCTTGAATCCAGGAGGCGGAAGTACCAGTGAGCTGAGATTGCCAGTGCACTCCAGCCTGGGCGACAGAGTGAGACTCTATCTCAAAAGTGTATATGTAAATAAAAAACAAAACTAACTAAAGAGTACAATTGAATTGTTTGTATTCACAAAGAAAGAATAAATGCTTGAGGCAATGGATACTCCTTTTCCCCAGTGTGATTTTACACATTGTATGTCTGTATCAAAATATGTCACCCATAAATACATACACCTACTGTATATCCAGAAAAATGTTTTAAATTTCTTCCCATTATCAGACAATTTGGTGAAGAATTTTGTACTTATAAATGCCTGGTCAAAGGTATTTTCCTGTGGGGAATATTCTTCAGGAATATTTGACTAATAATAATTACATATTTAATCATTTAATAACATTTAATATTAGCATTAAATGTTCCTGAGGAATATTTCTAATTATGATTGTAAAGAATTAAAAGTGCACCGTACACTTGCTTTCTTTTAGGCTGGGAATTATGCAGGACTTCTGTTTGTAGAGCACAACTTTGCAGCAGTATGACAAATGTTGAAGATGCCTGCGTGTGAAGCCGCATGTTTTATGCATGCCACCAGGCCAGATCAAGTCTTGACGTGTCATTAACAATGAGCTGTGAAGCGGAAGGAATCTTTTCTAAACTATTGATTCTAAAGAACACGTTTTGATCAACTCTGTTAGAGGAATGTCTGAACTAGTTTTCTATTCTCTCTGTAGAAACAGATATGAAAATCATTGTTATGAGGAGGCTAAACAAGGACTATGTATCCAACAATGTAGAAAATAGTATTAGGAAATTAATTCCGAATATTATGCTATGTTTATTTTAATTTTATTTGTAGTATCCGTCAGTTTTATGTTTAATAATTTACAATAAATTATTTTTCATTCTAATTACATATTCATGTGTGAACCTAATTAAATAAATAAAAGTTTGATTTTAAATTGAATTTCTAAAATTGTGCTTGTTGCATATGGCTCCTTGCTTTCTTTCCCCTTGTTAATCCACTTTTTATAAGAGCATTTTAAAGTTTTTCTCTCCTTTCTTGAGTTGTAATTGTGACAGCTTTGACTTGTAATTCATTGCTTAAAGCAAATGCCCCTCATCATCTGTTTTATTTTTTAATCTATAATGTTCAAATGCATTTATTCAACACATCTATGGTTTGCCCACTGTTTCCTGTAACATTTGACGTTCCATCAGCTTTAACATCTTCCATAGACTTTTCTGTGACCTCTCGGTAGATAGCCATATATTTCTGCTACTTAATCAGACACAAAGCAGCCTTATATTATCATCACAGAATAGGAATCCTAGTTTTGAAAATTTGACATTGAACACCGTTAGTATTTCCTGTTGGTAAATTATGACCAATCCTATAACACAGAGTTACTTGCATTCAATCTACTGACCTTACAATCAGTTCATTGACCTCAGATAATATGACTTGGTAACATCGTGCAAAGTATAATCTTCTGGTAGATCAGAGATGTCAAAAGGGACAGATTTTAAAAACACAACAAAAATAAAGCACTTGCATTGTAAATGGTTTTGGGAAGTTGTGTTTGAAATGCAGGTGTGGTTTATCTCTATCCAGCTATAGCTTGTGTGTCTAAAAAAAAAAAAAAAAAAAAAAAAGGAGCTAGGAAAAGTCAAATTTCTATGTTTTCCCTCTCCTTAATCTGTCACAGGCCAGTGATTGGGTTAATAGACTGGAGAAAAAGCTATCTTGTCAAGGTAAACTGAACTTTCATCACAACTAGGTCCTATCATCAATGAGTTGTCATAAAACAGAAAAAGAAAAGAAAAAATCTCTAACAATCTTTCATTTTATCCATGGAGCACCTGCTGTCCCAAATGATCCCAAACTAACTGACAGCAGGTAGTTTTTAAGAAAAACCAGCTACTTTTCTCCCTCGGGCTTCTGTGCCTTTACTGAGCCCTTGGCGCGGGATTGTACAGCGGGAAAAGTCAATAGCGCCTGCTGTCAACACAATGTGTCTATGTGCATTTTTTAAGTCTCTGCCTTCTTGAAGTTCAGTTGTCAGGAACCTCGCTTTTAAATAGATTTCAGTGTCAATATGTGCTGCTTCCCACTAATGTTAAGAAATGGCCATAAAGAGCAGGATCAGATGCTTTGTCAGGATGTTGGCAGTGCTGATACTTATTGGCTGCCCACCCATCAGGAAACATCTTTAGAAACCTGGAAGGCCTGGATGAAAAGAAGACCATCGCAGCTTTTTTCATGAAGTTTTATTATCACCAGGCTAAAAAATACAATGTGTGTGTATATATATATTAGACATACAGTCAAAATGTATTCTTGTCTTAGATGTTGTCTATTTTTGAACAAATGCAATGGCAAACTAAGGACTGCATGTAATAGCGTCAACATTTTCTAATACACGTGAATTACTATAGATACAGAACATCTGGCTGTCAATTGCTGCAGATTACATAGATTTTTTATTTTGCTCTTTAGCATAGCCCCTATTCAGTCTGTAGACACACTTTCCCCAAATTCACATATAGATAGATACTTTTTGGAGGGAAGAGATAATTTTGCCTATTATTTTATTCTACATAAGCTGATCAACTAAATCGACTTCATGTTTTTAAAAGGTAGATCAAATTAACTAAATAGAATTTGAGATGCATTTAGCATCAGTCTCTGTAAGCCTCAATATTATTGTGGACATTTACTAAAAGCATTGAATTAGATTAATTTATTCTTTCTTTTCTACCACAAAATATTTTAAGTAACTTATACAGGCAATGCATTGTGTTGTGTACCTCGTGGTATTGAGAGATAAATTAATTTCCTTACTAATCAAGAGTTTAAATTCTAGTATCTGCCTGGGGACAGATGGAAACAAGACTAAAGTAAGAATTATAGCAGAAATAAAGCAGTGGCAACAGAGGTGAAAAATTATAATTAATTCACCATTACTAGACAAATAGTTTTGTGAAGAAAATATCTTTTAATCTGAACTTGGAAAGATGACTAGAACACCTGTAGTTGGAATTGGGGTGGAGAATGCTGGGAAAAGTATTCCATACTGAGAAAATGGTAGGAACACTGAGGCTACAAACACTGGGTAAGTTAATAAATTAGAAATAATTTATGGTTTTATGTGTATATAGAGTAGGGAGGGAAGTGAGCCATGCAGTGAAGCTGGTAAATAAAAAAAGACCATTAACTTATCCTGAGAGGTTCTTATAAAACATGGTGTATATAATTAAGATTTTTTCAATTCATTCATTCATTTATCCATTTATTCACTTATTTTGTAATAACAAACATCTGTTGAGGTTTTACTATTAGCCAGGTTGTATTTTAGGCACTGAAAACATACAACTGCAAATTTTTTTTCATGGAATTAACATTTTAATAGAGGGAGACAGAAAATGAATGAATAAACAGAAAAGTACATAAATATCAAGTGGAATGAACTTCAAAGAAGACAAAAAGGCAGGGCAATAGGATAGAGAGACAGATGGAATGAATAAAAGAAGGTACTATTTTAACACGGTGGTCATAGTTGACCTTTCTGACAGATGACATTTAAGTCAACATTTAAAAGAGTCAAAGTCAAGATTTACAGAGAGAAGGGGAAGAACCTTCCAAGCAGAGAGAACAGTAAGTGCCAAGGACCTGAGGCAGGAGACACCAGTGATCTTTCTCAGTTTTCACATCAAATGAAGGGATACCATTACATAATTTCTGATGTTTGTAGAATCATGTTTATTTCTTTAAGTTTCCATGAGAAGCAACTGATGTAGTAAAAACAATTCAGATACGTGTTTTAGAAAAAGGGATACTTACATTGTTTCTACAGAATAATAATTTTCAAATGGTTCTGAAAATTTGGTATAACTTTGTGATGGAGCACAGGAACACACTTTGAAACTGTCTTTGCTGTACTTGAGCATAAATTATTTAGGGCTATACTACCACAGTCACATAATTTCATTCACTCAGCACTTAAGTTCCATTTCAGTTAAGTTTCCAGATGTTGTCATTATTTTAATAGTTCATATGAAAAGAAACAAAATAGTAGAAATCATTTCCTATAGAAAAATATAATGAATCAGTCCCAAAAATTGGCAAAAATATTGTACTTTAGTTTTTACTTTCTTCTAAAGAGTAAGAAAACTACAATTATATCATCATTTTGAATATTAGTCAACACATGCAAAATCTAGAGTCTCGGTATTGTGGAATAATGACACCACACATGACTTGAGAGCTTGCCTGCAGATGAAAAATGAGAAAACAAGTGATAACTCCTCAATTGAGATTCCCAATGCAGCTAAATTAAAAAGAGCTGATGCTTTAGCAAAGGGGAAATTTCAACATACTCACAAATTAAGTCATATTAACAGACCTTTTTATTTTCCAAAGTAATAATCTAGAGATTTTTTTTTTACATATTTCTTATAGTATGCTATGGATTAGAAACAATCATTGAAGAATGGTACAGTTTGCTTTATCTTTGAAGGTCCTATTTTGCCAAAACCTAATACTTATATTTATAGATAATAAGCTATTTCCAAATTAGTCATATTTTAATACCTTTCATGAAGGTTGCTATCATTTACTGACAAATTGTTCCTGTAAGTTTCCTGGTAGAAGACTGATACTCTTAGCAGAATCACATCAACTGACAGAGCCGAGGAGGGGAGCAAATTCTGGACCCTCGATGGTCTAAAATGCTCTAGTTAAGGAATATTTGCATGACTTAAGTGTTTCAGCAGTAACCAGCATAAGCTTAGGCATTACATCATTAAATAAAAATGCACTCCAAACCTTTATGCTTTAGAAAGGAAGAGGTATATTGTTGGAAACTCATGTTTCTGCTCAATGAAATGGAAATTCATTCGCTGGTCTGATCTTAATTAGAGAGTAAATTTTTCACTGAAGGAAGCAATATATCTCTAGAAAACAGCAGAATTCAGACAGAACATGGAAGGAAGGCATATAGGTCTTACTAGGAGTAATCAGGATAGAGAGAGGGGAGCCCCTGTAGTTAATAACAGTAGGCATTTTGCAATTTATCAACAGAAGAAAGCCTTTAAAGAAAGCATCATTAAAGACTTGATATTTGAAGCAAACTTTGAGAATTAGATTAGCCATATCTCAGACTCATCTAAAAGGGTAATAAAGTTTACTGATTAAGAAATTGATCAACTTTAGCAGAAGTAAAGAGGAACAACAGCACGGGATTGAATGGAGAGTCTGCTTAAACTAGAAGAAAAAGCCAGACTGGATGTTAAGAAACCAAACGTAGTTAGTGTATCTTTAGAAAAAAATCAGACATTGACATCAAGAAACTGACTTGTACACAGTATTTTTTTGCAGCTGTTACTGTATTTTTTTGCTTAAATTAGGGATATATATCTATATCTATATCTATACACACACATATATATATATATATATCTTATTCAGAAAACTGCAAAGCATCCTGAGTCAAAGTTGTCTTTCAGCTATGGACTCTCAGTCATTTGTTTTGTTTCTGAAGAAGATGAATGTAACTATGGATCATTCTTAATTTGTCGCCTAACAAGGCTTAGTCATGTGTGGTTTCTATTGAAATCAATATAGTAATATATGAAACATATTGTACCTGTAAGATTAACAATAGTCATAAGGCCCACACGAACATTTTGCAGAACCTTCACTAAGTGTCACTTAGCAGTATGATACAAACGGGACTGGGGATTACAGAGTCTCTCTAACAGTGGGATCTGTAAACTCTGGTTGCTCTAGAGACAAGGCGACCTCAGCATATATGTAACTTTCATGAATCTTATAACGAATCCTACTCTTACAAGAAAAGCTACAGTCCCTTTACGAAAGAAGCACCTAGTAACTGACCTGGACTGAACATAGATGTAGAAGAGAGGAAAGAATCCTTCAAACTCTCAGAATGGTCTCCAGAGGGAGATCCTCTCAGTCAGTCATCTGAGCCCTGACTGTATCTGGCCCAGGTCACTGGGCCTGTTACTGTTATCTATCTTGTAAGATCCTTGCCAGAATAAACTGTTTGAGTATCAGACGGTGCCTAAGAGTTACCTTTAATGGGAATCAGACTGAAGAGGAAAAACTGACCCTGGGGTAGCTGGTTAACTAGAATCACCTGGGAGCCCCAAATGTGATGGCCTGTCAAGGTCTTGCCACTACCAGTCATAATGATTAGAGAAATATTTAAACATCAAAGACAAAGATGAAAAATTTATTCCTACCTTATCTCCCATTATAAATTTAGGATATTTTCATTTATTTGATCAACATTTACATATTCCTCTGCAAATATGTTTATGTCACTTTGTTAAATTCTGTTGTATATGAAAACACATGGAATGAAACCTGCCCACCAAGAAATTATAATTTATTAATCTTGCACATATAAAAGGATGACATGAAGACATCATTGATAATTACATGAAGGGCATATAAGAAATAGCTATAATTATGCTATAGTAAAAGGGGAGGAAGTACACAGAACATTAAAATTAGGTACCCATGATTGCAAATCCATGCTTTACCATTTGCTAAGTGGATAGTTAATTATTACAAATAATTTGTCTGATTATTTTTATTACTAAGAATTGTCTCTTTTTGTTACCAATTGGTCTGTACCACCATTTTCAGATCTATTCCATGGGCATCATACCTTGTCACAATCTCTCAAAAGCATTAAATGAACTAAGGTAGTAAAGCACTGAACAGGGTTCTTAGTATGTGTTACGACATCAAAGATTAGTACTTTTTATTGTGGAAGGAACACAGAAAAAACAAGACGAATTAAGGTTTGCTGCAACCACATTCTTTATTTAGTTCTTAGGTTCTCCTAAAATACAATTTCTGTTGTACTTACCGCATATGAAATTTTAAAATTACAACAGTACTGATAATTACTTAAAAACAGGCTGGGCACAGTGGTTCACGCCTCTAATCTCACTACTTTGAAAGGCTGAGGCAGGTAGATCCCTTGAGCCCAGGGGTTCCAGATCAGCCTGGCCAACATGGCGAAACTCCATCTTTACAAAAAATACAAAAATTAGCTGGGTGTGGTGCTGGGCACCTATAATCTCAGCTACTTGGAAGGCTGAGGCACAAGAATTGATTGAGCCTGGGAGATGGGGGTTTCAGTGAGTCAAGATCATTCCACTGCACTCCAGCCAGAGCAACAGAGCCAGACCCTGTCCCCTACACTACACCACATCACACCACACCAAAAAAAAAAAAAAAAAGTTATAGAACATTGACTCTTCTGTTCCCTACGCTAAGAGTGTTATGTCAAGTAATCCTTAAGAGTATACTGAAAAAAAAGTGTTATTCTTATGATTGCACAATGAGGAAACAATAGAATAGATAGATCTATGAACTTGATTCAAATTTTAAATAGTGTAAAACTTTTTGTAGATAAAAATACACAGAGAAATGCCTTTACATTTACCCTAGTTCTGGGGTACATGTGCAGAACATGCAGGTTTGTTTGATGGGTACGACTAATAATGAAATGTATCTTTTAGAAAGTAATTTAAAAGACAAGAATATAAAACAAGCAATCAATAGTTTGAGCTCTGAATTGCATTTCACACTGCATTTCAGAATATAAATCAAAGTAGCTACAATGTATATTTGTAAGTGTTTAATAAAATATCAATATATAAACAAAAACAAAATGAAGAAGTTGCAGCTTTTCTACAACCATAACTTAAATTTTGTTTAGGTCTAATCTTTTCTCAGTTGTTTCTGCTTGTAAATATGGGAACAAGATTATAACATACTCTCCTATATAACTCTGCTGTATCACAAATGCAATGTGAAGACTCCGAATTAATAATTCATAAAATAATAACATTCAGGCATTTCTAGTGCACAATAATAGAAACATGCTGAAAAGATTCAAAGAATAATGAGGATATTAGAGATTCTAAAACATGAAATTACAAAGGGAAGGCACAAATCAAAAAAGAGAAAACAACTTTCCAATAAGAGAATTTGAAAAAAGGTGAAACAATTGCCTTGGGTATTATTGACACACCTTCAAAACAGTTATGGAATTTATAATGTAACCTAAAAACACTGTGAGATTTGACAGAGAAAGCATTGTTTTAAAAAACCAGTGCTTCAGAAACCAGAAGAAATGGATATGGACAGAGATATATTTACATGGGACTAGTAATTGGATAATTTGAAGTTGTATTCACTTAACTCACATTCAAAAACCACATAATCCACATTCTTTGGTATATAACTAAACACATTCCAAATTGCAGTCATCCCTTCAAAGAAATATAGCTAGGGATGAACTTAGCAACTAATCAACTTTAGAAGAAAACAAGAAATGGTTTAAAGTAGATGTGTAGATTAAGTTAGCATTATAAAATTTGTATTTTAGCTGCTTTTAAAAAATTTAGGTGATTTTGAAAGAAAACAAGTTTGTCCTCAAAATAAATTTTTGATCTGATGAATATACAGGTACTCTTTATATATGTTTCTTTAATCCTCCTATCATCTCTGTGGGGCAGATAATATAATATATAATGATCCTCTTAAAGAGAAGTCTGAGGCATGGAAAAATTATTTATCTTGTTCAAAATCTCCTAATTAGTGAGTGAGGAATTTTCACATACATATCTGACTTGTACATTCTGTATGTAACTTGCCTAATAAAGTTAGTATTTTATCATTTTTATGATCATGACTATCATAATCAGTGATATATTACATCTGTTGAGTACTTTATCACCACTAAATGCTTTTTCATGCAGCATTGTGTTTCGTTCATATAGAAATCTTTCAAGTGAACAGGGTAAGTATTAATGTTCCCATTTTACAGACAGAGGTCAGGTAAGTAACATTTCACCACAAGGAAAAGTAGAGCCAGAGAGGAAAGCTGAGTTTTCTCCACTCTCCAGTCCAAACTGACTTACTTAATTCAAATACTTGTGTCACTGCAGCAAAATTACTATCTGAAATATCTTATTAACTCTTACACATACACACACACACACACACACACACACACCCCTTAAGAAAGTATTAATGCAAACAGGTTACAATGACTAATGTGTAATATTTACTGAGCGTACATTTAAGTGACAGTGCAGCATAGTTCCATGGACATAACAGTTGTAACTAAAATTCAGCATCCATTCTCTTTTTTAGAATATATATCAGGGAAAGTTCTGGGCTCTCAAAATAATGTTAGCATCAAATGAATAACAAAAAATTAACACTGTTTAGATAATTTATTTTATATTATGAATTAGGATTGATTGGAGCTCAATTAGCTTTAGAAAATTCTAGAATCTTGATTATAGTTGTTTAAAACTTGTTACGTTATTAGATTTGTTTAATAAATAATAGATGATAACAGATATTATTTGACATAATATCTTACCTTGATAGGGATTGTCACTTAATTTGTAAGACAGAGAGAAATGACTATCTTATAAAAAACCAAGTACTTGTTCTCTCCTTTTATAGAGGGGTTATCACTGGGTGGTAGCTGCCAAGCCACAGGCTACATTTTTTTTTTTTTTTAGCCTCTTTAGGCTGACTAGCTGTTACGCTAGTAATGCTTAAGCCTTAAGATCCCTCACTGCCAAAGCCTCTTCCAAAACCTTATATCTCATTTTGTATTAATAATTTACATCTTGTAGTATAGTTTGAAATCAGGTAGCATGATGCCTTCAGCTTCGTTCTTTTTGCTTAGGATTGTCTTGGCTATGTGGGCTTTCTTTTGGTTCCATATGAAGTTTAAGGTGGTTTCTTCCAGTTCTGTGAAGAAGGTCATTGGTAGCTTGATGGGGATAGCGTTGAATCTGTAAATTGCTTTGGGCAGTATGGCCATTTTCACAACATTGATTCTTCCTAACCATGAGCATGGAATGTTTCTCCATCTGTTTGTGTCCTCTCTTACTTCCTTGAGTAGTGATTTGTAGTTCTCCGTGAAGAGGTCCTTTACATCCTTTGTTAGTTGTATTCCTATTTTGTTCTCTTTGTAGCAGTTGTGAATGGGAGTTTGCTCATGATTTGGCAAACTCTATTAGTCTGTTATTGGTGTATAGAAATACTTGTGATTTCTGCGCATTGATTTTTATCCTGAGACTGCTGAAGTTGCTTATCAGTTTAAGGAGATTTTGGGCTGAGATGATAGGGTCTTCTAAATATACAATCATGTAATCTACAAATAGAGATATTTTGACTTCCTCTTTTCCTAATTGATTACTCCCCCCCTTTTTTTCTTACCTAATTGCTCTGGCTAGAACTTCCAGTACTATATTAAATAGGAGTGATGTGAGAGGGCATCCTTGTCTAGGGCCAGATTTGAAAGAGAATGCTTCCAGTTTTTGCCCATTCAGTATGATATTGGCTGTAGGTGTGTCATAAATAGCTTTTATTGTTTTGAGATATGTTCCATTGATACCTAGTTTATTGAGAGTTTTTAGCATAAAGGCTGTTGAATTTTGTCGAAGACCTTCTCTGTATCTGAGATAATCATGTGGTTTTTGTCTTTGGTTCTGTTTAGGTGGTGTATTATGTTTATAGACTTGCATATGTTGAACCAGCCTTGCATCCCTGGAATGAAGCCAAACTATACTACAAGGCTACAGTAATCAAAACAGCATGGTACTGGTACCAAAACGGAGATATAGACCAATGGAACAGAACAGAGGCCTTGGAAGCAATGCCACATATCTACAACCATCTAATCTTTGACAAACCTGACAAAGGCAAGCAATGGGGAAAGGATTCCCTGTTTAATAAACGGTGTTGGGAAAACTGGCTAGCAGTGTGCAGAAAGCAGAAACTGGATGCCTTCCTGACACCTTACACTAAAATTAACTCCAGATGGATTAAAGACTTAACATAAGACCTAACACCATAAAAACCCTAGAAGAAAACCTAGGCAAAACCATTCAGGACATAGGCATAGGCAAGGACTTCATGACTAAAACACCAAAAACATTGGCAACAAAAGCCTAAATAGACAAATGGGACCTAATTAAACTCCAGAGCTTCTGTACAGCAAAAGAAACAATCATTAGAGTAAATTGGCAACCAACAGAATGGGAAAAAATCTTTGCAATCTACCTATCTGACAAAGGACCAATATCCAGAATCTACAAAGAACTAAAACAGATTTACAAGAAAAAAACAAACAAACCCAATCAAAAGTGGGAGAAGGATATGAACAGACACTTTTCAAAAGAGGACATATATGAGGTCAACAAACATATAAAAAAATGCTCATCATCATTGGTCATTAGAGAAATGTAAATCAAAACCACACTGAGATACCATCTCACACCAGTTAGAATGGCGATCATTAAAAAATCTGGAGACAACAGATGCTGGAGAGGATGTGGAGAAACAGGAACACTTTTAAACTGTTGGTAGAAGTGTAAATTGGTTCAACCATTGTGGAAGACAGTGTGGCACTTCCTCAAGGACCTAGAAATAGAAATTCCATTTGATCCAGCAATCTCATTGGTATCTATCCAAAGAATTATAAATCGTTCTATTGTAAGGACACATGCACACGTAAGTTCACTGCAGCACTGTTTACAATAGCAAAGACATGGAACCAACCAAAATACCCATCGATGATAGACTGGACAGGGAAAATGTGGCACAAATACACCATGGAATACTATGCAGCCATAAAAAACGATGAGTTTGTGTCCTTTGTAGGGACATGGATGAATCTGGAAACCATAATTCTCAACAAACTGACACAAGAACAGAAACCCAAACATCACATGTTCTCACTCATAGGCAGGTAATGAACAATGAGGACTTATGGACACAGGGAAGGAAGTATCACATACTGGAGTCTGTTGCGGGGGGCAAGGGAGGGACAGCGGAGGGGTGGGGAGGTCGGGGAGGGATAACGTGGGGAGAAATGCCAGATGTAGGTGACAGGGGGATGGAGGCAGCAAATCACATTGCCACGTGTGTATCTATGCAACAATCCTATATGATCTGCACATGTACCCTAGAACCTAAAGTACAATAAAAAAATAATTTAAATAAAAAGGAAAAAAATAATTTATATCTTTCTTTTTTTTTTAATCAGAAGTAAGCTCTAGCATTTTATAAGCATCAGAACTGTAAGTATTTGAAAATTGCAGCCCCCTTTTACATCCAGGTAAGGGTACATGAGCAGTTATCATCAAAGGATGGTGAACAAAAGTGTTTTTATAATTTTGAGCCTGGGCTTTTAAGAAATAACCTGTGCTCTTTCATGCTGTTATTCTTTCTGTTGGAAGGCTACTGATGCCTAAGGCACTCAGCAGCGCAAATGATTCTATGGCACAGAGATTCACTACTCCACTGACGGTATGAACACGCTTTGTGAGCAAGAAGTAAATTTCGATTCTTTTAAGCCTTTGAAATTTAGGGTTTACTTGTCATAGGAGTTTGTGTTACCCTAACTACTAATAGAGGTCATGATTTGAGTTGGGGCTGAAATTACCATCCAAAGTTAAATAATGTGGATAAAAATCCATCCCATATCAAACTTGAAACAGACTACTTTACAAGAAATAAAACTGTTCTTTAATAATAAGATGATGAGTTTCATGATAAAGTTGAAGAACACAAAGGATAGGCCTCCCCCTCCTTTTTATAATATGCGTGTCATGGAAGTGTTCCTGTCTGCATTAAGGAAGAACGGATATGTTTCTGAAATAAGGAAAGTAAGGCTCAGTAAGAACCCTAAAGATACTATTAAATAGAACACTAATAAAAATAACTTTTAATATATTGTGTGCTGTAAGGGAAGGGCAATGGTCTTGGGGAAGGACAGACCTGAGTTTGTACATTGGTTTTATCTTGCACAAGCTATGTATCCTTAAATGAGGTTCTTAATTCCTATACCTTTTACCATATCTGTAAAATAAGCCTCTGTTGGTAATGTTGTTGGTGGTGGTGTGTGCGTGCATGCGTGTATGTGTATGTGTGTGTGTGAGAGAGAGAGAATTGGAGACATCATAATAATTTGCAATATAAGTCAGATAAGTTTTCCCTTTAAACTCATAAAGAGTTTAAATATTATCTAAAAATCGATTTAGTTATTGTGCCACACTGTTAATAGAGAAAATAAAAATCATGGAACTGACTTCTCTTAGCAGAGTTTGAAAATGTGGAAATGAATGTTTTGTGAGCCAGACAATACATGAAATGACAACCTGACGGTCACTGGAGGTGCATAAAGAAATATTCCCATCTGGCTATAAAATGGGAATAGTTATGATCAAAGGATAAACAGCTTGCATAAGAACACAGAGTAGGGATCAACTAATTTTGCTTTGTGCAGTACAAGAAGGAACGGCATAAAATTAGATGAAAAATCAGGACAAGGATATGTCATTTAGATGAAATAAAATGCATATGCCACTGAGGCATGAATGCTTCCAATGGGTGTAGGGAGCTTGAAAAGGTCCAGGAACCGAAGCCTAAAATAATTATGTTCAACTTCCATGAAAAGCTCTTTGATCGTAATGTGACAAATGGAGCGGCTTTAGGAAGACTGCCAAAGGAATCCAGGTAAGTGATGCCTAGTTTCTGAGCAGAACCGATGACACCACATACAGAGATAATTTGGGACTAGCAGTGGACAGTGTTCACTCCACTTGAAAAGACCTTCTCATTTCTCCTTTAAACTCTTCCTTCAATTGTTGCTCAAGGTTTACCTCCTTCAGCAAGCCTTCCTTGACTACAGAGGTTGAGATATGTAACCCACATTTGGGCACCTATTTGCCCTGTGCTGCCTCTATTACAGCATTTCTCAAACTACATGTGAAATGTTAAATTACTTCAATTCATTTTCTTACATGAGCATCCAATAGAGTCTGACAGTGTGGAGGTAGAGAACAAATCAGATAGGAGTCTAGAAATCTTAGAAATACATAAAACTTGCATTCAAAAATTCAGAAAAGAAAAACAATTTGGATTCAAAGCCATAGGAAGAGGAGTTCATACAAGTGGAAACAGCACAAGAAGGGCACAGATGTTGGAAAGCACAGGACGAGCGCAGCACGTTTTTTGAGTTTAGTTTAATCATGAGGTAAGTGAGGGTGATGCACTAGAAGCCATTTGAGGAAATTGATTGAGGTTCTATATCCTATAGTTTAGAACTTCTAATTCTAGATAAAGACTTTAGACATTGATTCTAAGAAGAATAGCAGCCTAAGACTTTTTTTTTTTTTTTTTTTTTTAGAATCCAAATGACACAGAGCTGTGCTTCTAACAATGACTCGCAGTTGTAGGTAGGATGAGGGGCAGAGAAGATTCCTTGCCGGCGAGAATGCAGTTGAGAAACTCTGCTTTTGGCAAAATGGAGAAGTAATACTAATAAGCCAAGGCATTAAGAGCTATTTTACTCATTTTGGGGGTATTGAGGGAGGATCATACTGTAAGGTATATATTGATTCTATACAAATAAATGCTGTGTATAGAAGGGGAGATGAAAGACATAATTGCATCTTAGAGGTAGAGCCTATTGAGTCGCCTCAGTCTTGTCATCTGCCAGTAAAAGGCAAACAAAATCTACTTTGCCAAATAGAGTGCTAACAGTATGCATCCCCAGCCTTATTTGATACAGCAGAAAATGTAAACTCTGAAATGTAGGTAAAGATATGAGGCTGAACTATATTAGAAATAGAAAGTGTAAAAAATGTCCAATTCCTTGATGCCCTGCTTCTCTTCCCAAGTACTCTCTTCTCATCATGGATAATTATTTTTATAAAAGGAGTAAAGGAATCTCTTTCTTTTGGGTCAATAAAACTTTAACATATTTTAAAAATGCTCACTTAAGTAAGAAAGCCTACAATGGGTATTGGCAAATTGAGATGGCAATTATTTGGATCTGACATTTTTGGATTACAATTAAGCAATAAGGCATAAGCCAAGAGTGTGTTACTTCCAGATAACACACTCCTTGGAAAGTGCTGTGGGGCATAAGGGGTGAATTAGAGCCTCCAATGAGCTGAGAAATGTGTTATCTCTCTGTAGCACAGCTCTCAGGTTGTATTAGTACCACATACATGGCATTAGATGCACTAGTTGTTTATGGAGTGATTGTACCATGTAAAACATATGTTTAAGACATGTTTGCTCTTGTGGGCTGGCAATGGTTGCTGATTCGGAAACATCATCCACAACATTCATTATCAACTGATGGGTGAATAGGCTGTGACTTCTGCAATCTACGCATTGTGAGCCTGGGAGGCGTGTGCTCTGGGCACTAGAGACTAGCCCTTCATAACAATCCTTTTCATTTCAGTTGAGCTGTTTTAATGATTTCTTCCAGTTGACACTTAAATATTTGTGTAAATGAATGGAGTGAGGTAGTTCAAAACTGAATTTTAAATGTGGAGCTTTTTTTTCCTTTACTTCTATATTATTTTGACTGATTTTCATAACTAGGCTGCCAGTTACTGGGTTCGCATTTGATTGACAGAGAGTGATTTCTAGTTCAACCAACATCAAACACCTCCGCACTTCATCCTGGAAGATGTTTCGGTAGTTAAAGAGACCAGGCTGGACAAAGAATCCTTTAAATCCAGCTCTTTCTTTCTCCTAGTGAGTACCACAGTGAGAAACACCAAGAGAAAAGAAAGAGCCATCTCTAATCTGTTTTGCTCAGGGAAATCAAAGAGAGTGAATTAAAACCAAGAGTAGCTTCTTATGCTCATCAGAGAGCCTCTTTTTTTTCTGCTCCATTTGATATAACAAATAAGATCATCAAAGTAAGTCAAGCACAGGTCCAGAACCTGCTGCTCCTTGACCTCACCTTCCTCCGTGCTTGCACAGCCTCCCTTGGAATTTCTTGTGATGTCAAATCACAAAGCTGCATGTAGTGGCTAGACCCCAGGAGCAGAGAGGAAATTTTATTTTTAGATTCCTTTTCTGTGACTCTAGTAAAATAATATGAAGTTCTTTTATGGCTCTATCTAAGAGTTTTAATAAATCGGTTGCATTTCAAAGCATGAAAGGGTTGATAACAAAAAAATTCTCTCTTGACTGCTTCTAGCCACAAGGTCATCTTCAGAATATCTGTAGAGTCCCAGTGACATGGTGCCAACTGGTGTTCACTGCTAGAAGTTACAGGAGATTTCACACACCCAGTAGATACCTATCTCTAGATATGTTACATAAAAACATTTCCTATAATGGGTATTTTTTCATAAAAAATTGTATACCTTATAATTTAGTGTTCTTATAGCATTTAAGAGGATTTTAAAAAAACCCTTTCTTCACATGTTTCTCACAATTAACATTTTTATTGAACACTTTGATAACCCTGTTTTAATTAAAATTAAAATTAGAAAAGGTGATGATTACCAACATTATTAAAATTTTTAGTCATACTAACAAATGGTCCACAAAGTAACAAACAGAAACACCTTTTTTTTTTTAAATTGTCTCATCCTTTGTTTTTTTCCATTCTGTTTAGATTTTATCTGTCAGGAAGGCTCACCTATATGCTTAGATTTTTTAAATCAGACTGGTCAGAATTATGTACTTGGAAATAGGAGACACAAATTGTGAGTGATATAAAAAAGGGTGACTAGGAACAAAGTGGGTTTTAATCATATATTCATTTAATCACTTAATAAATTTTACTTTTATGTCTACTATACACCAGGTGCTGTTCTTGGCACTAGGAGTTCAGTGATGATTTTCTAAATAAATCATTTATATTTTAGATAAATAATTGTATTTTTACATAAATCATTATATTTTTAAATAAAATATACATTTTTATGTAAACCTATTTAATAAATAACTTGGAAATATTTAGCCTTATTTAGAAAATAAAAAGTACCTTTAAAGGATACATCTTTATTAAGTGGATACTATTTACCAGACTTTGTATGCAAAAATGCAGAGAATATTGATACCAGGCAGCCGTCTATACCTTCTGTAGACATAGACTCCAAGAGGAGGAATAAAGCAGTTAACTTAATACACATAATACAGTGAAAATATGCCTTGAAATAAAAGTAAAAATTGAGTATGAGAACATTCAGGAAGAGTCACATTAGACTCAAGAACACGGGAAGGCTTCCAACAATGGCGAAAGTTCAGAATGAGAGACACCGTGCACTTCTGCAGGAATAGTCCACCTTGTCTGAAGTAGGAAATGTGTGGGCATGATCATGGACAATTCGCTTAGACAGGCTACAGATGATCTCATCATGATCTGACACAAAGGCCAGGTTAATTAGTTTATGGTGTATCCTTAGTTAATGGCCAGGAGTAGAAGCATTCTGAAAAACGGTGTCTTGATCAAAGTACTGTTTTAAAAAACAAGTTTAGTAGAGAAAATATTGGAACAGAAAGAAAAAGAAGGCAGAGAGAACTAGTTGGGAAGTTCTTGTAATTATAATTTCAAGGCCTCCTGTCTGAGTAATTGCCACATCAGACTGTGGAAGAAGGAAAATGAGCACATGAAACACTCTTGACTGCCCCAAAGAGCCATGTCAGTAAGAATTCAATCTGGAAAGTTCATCACTTCTTCAGGGAAAACAACAATGACAAGAAAATAAAGAGGGGGGGAATAAATGCAAAACCAAAAATAATATCTACTTGTAAGAGTGATGAGTCAGTGAAGAGGAAGATACGAAATTAGTGAGGATGACAAGCGAGAAAAAAAATCCAGAATTTGGTGGCAAAATCTCAGTAGTCTACAGGTTATACCACTCCCTTTTTGAAATACCCCTTTTTTTGGATTTGGTCTGTTTCATCATCAGTATCTCTTAATCTTATCCCTTTCTACCCCTTCCTCCAATATTTTATGTTGGAAATTTTTTTTGTAGCTGGAGAAGCATTTAAGTTACAGTTGCAATTTGTGCCATTTGATCCTGTAATCTTAGGTAGTTTGCATCGAACTCCAATTTTCAGACACATTATTCTTCAAAATAATGAATAGTTTTAAATTAATTTATTTATTATTAAACAATGGAGTTAAGGGAACAAGTATTTAATTTTTTTTCTTCCAGTGGCAGGCTTTCTTTTCATCTTACATGATTATGTAGAGTAATATTAACTTTTCCTTAACTATTTTTAGTTATTTTCCTATTTAATATTAAATAATGTTTAATTTATATTAAATACTATTATTATATGTAGTATAATATTTAATAAATATTATTTAATATTTATCCTATTTTTCAATGACGCCTGTGCATTTTTTTATAATTGTTATCCTTGTCAACAGGAAGAGAAACTCTCCTCTATGACGATGCAACTCTGTAAAAGTAGGGATCCCACAGATGTTAATTAAATAACATTCATTGCTACCATTGTTATTTTAATTGACATCTGTGGGATGTCAATTAAAATAACAATGGTAGCAATGAATCTTCTGTATTTTTATTTACATATGTCCTTTCCCTTTCTAAGAGAAGCGTGGCGATTCTTTTAATCATTATATTCCACTCTAGGCAGTAAACCCAGATTGAACTGTTTTACTGACAAAATTGTACAGTTCACACAAAACGAATTTTCATAGTGGCATTTCAAGAAGCTGAATTCACTATTTTTAATAGATCAGGGCACTGGGGCTGTAATTCTCATGTTTAAGAATAAAGGCTACTCTGCAGTACAACTGTTCTTTATTTTAATTTGTGCCTGAGATGCTTTGTGAAACACAAGGTCATTTAAAATTAGGGATAAGGCATTTTTTCTGTCATTTCCATTTCATCATATGCAATTTTTGATCACAATGTAGCTTGCGTAAAGCTGCAAATCCTCCAAATTACAGGGTTTGTTTCCAGCCTGCTGAGAGGGAAATTAGATATAGAACTTCTGTCTTCTGTTAATGTTAATGGGAATTGCATGTCTAATTCCCTTAGAAGCCCAGAATAAATGTATGCTTATGAGTCAGCATTACTGGGTTTTCAGGGCCTTTACCCTTTAAAAGTGTCATTAGTTTGAATAATAGCCAATCCCTCTGGTTATTCCAAACACAGCCGCAGCTACTGTAGTTAGCATCTCTGAGACTTCAGCTCTCACAAACAGCATGAACTACTCTCAAATCTGAATGCTCCCATATGTTAGCTACTTTTGTGCATTTGGAATAAAACGAAAACTCTCAAACTATTTTATGTTTGTATCTTAAATTTTTACATTGTAAGAGTAATACTTATTAGGCAGTAAGATTATTTTTTAGGATTCATTTTTTTAAAGTGTTATTTTCCATTTGACTCATCAGAAATGTATTCACATTCGCTGTGCATTTTCTCTGATTACACCACTAAAAATATTACTCCTTAAAGGTGAAATTATTTAAAACAATTCTGTGTATTGTGCTTTGCTCCTGAAGATTTTGTTCTCAGTAATGTTATAGCGATATTCATTGCTGAGTAATTAATACATTACATTAGTACTTTACAGGGTAAGTAGGAAAGGGCATCTTTTTGTAGAAGTAAGATGATGTAGATGAGGTTTTCAAAATCAAGAAGAATTTCAGAAACACCTCATTGGTAGTTTTTCTTTTAATCAAAGATTCTATTTTTTTTTAAATCTTGCCAAATGGAGATAATTGAAGAATATTTTTAAAGAAAGGACAATGATACAGAAACTTTACCAAGTGTTATGGCTGTCACCATGAGCCAGCTCTTTCCTATAACCTTGTTACTCAAAGTGTGTCCTCATCTGGAAACGTTTTAGAAATTTAAAATCTCCTCCCTGTCCCAGTCTTTTTGAATCTGCAAATTCATATGTTTCATAGATGAATTTTCTACATACAGAATTTGGAGAGCACTGCTCTCTAATACTTAAATAAACTCTAAGCATTCAGAAATAAGGTACTTTTGATACCAGAATTTTTCCATAATATTCCATCTTATATAGAAATCTGTGGCCAATCCTTAAGTTATAGACATTTACTTTTTCTGTTAAATTTTCTCCTTACAACATAGAAAGAGTTCCTATAAAGCAATCGAGGAATTGAACGGTGTATGTTCTGGAAGCTTAAATGAGTACATTTGTCTCACCAGGTAATCATTTATTTATTTCATTGGTTCTTAAGGTAAAGAGGCATGGGAATAACTGTCAAGTTTATGAAACGCAGTCTGGGGACTCCATCCCCATTCCAATCCCTATCCCTATCCTCCACCATCAATCCCCCACCCCCAGCTGTCTCTGTTATATTAGTCTAGTTAGCATCTAGGAATCTGTATTTTTAAGAATTACTCCAGATGATGTGAGATTTTCCTTGATAACACTTTGAGACAAATGATCTAATCCTTAGTTTATATGCCGAATGTGTTCTTTTCATTCCTGAGCCGTATGCCATAGTTTTATCACAATTTTGCATTTTGTAGTTCAGGTAAAAATGTGGGAAACTACTTAAAAATAACACCACTGAGCCTTGAAACTTTTCATTTACCTGTTAATAAAAAGATCAAAGTCTCTGTTTATGTGACTAGGAGTAATTGTATAATATGATTTCAAAAAGTTATAGCAAATTTTTCTTTTCAACTATAGCTTATTGTTAAGTGAGGGTATTCATTTTGCCATTTAAAAAAAATTAAGATAGCATATTTTGAATATTTAAGAAATCATTATGCTGATCTTTACAAATGTGTCAGCGTTTAATTTTAGTAAGGATTAAAATTAATATAATGCTTGAATATTTGAATTCTTGAATAACAGTTCAGGGACTGAAGTTGTGTTACCAATCAGTCTGTGTGCAGGGATATTTTTCAACCATTTCAGAGTTGAATACTCAAAGACTTTATTTATTCAAAAATATTTATTGGAGATACGAAAATGAATATATTGTTCAGGGACATCCGCAGGTAAGCACAAACATGCAGAAGTCCAACATTTCAAAGACAGTATAAATGAAAATGAGATGAAGAAATAGTTTTCAGATGCATTGGAAGAGAAATGAACAGAGAAATAGGAAGAAAACAGAAAAACACATTTGAAATTAACTTCAGCCACAAAAATAAAAATAATTAATTTCTCCTTATACTAGTGACACTTAAAAAGCTGCTGCAATGAACATACACATACATGTGTCTTCACAATAGAATGATTTATATTCCTTTGGGTATATACCCAGTAATGGGATTGCTGGGTTGAATGATATTTCTGTCTTTAGGTCTTTGAGGAATCATCACACTGTCTTCCACAATGGCTGAACTAATTTACACTCCCACCAACAGTGTATAAACGTTCCTTTTTCTCCACAACCTCACCAGTGTCTGTTATTTTTTGAGACCATTATCCTTAGCAAACTAACACAGGAACAGAAAACCAAATACTGCATGTTCTCACTTAGAAGTAGGAGCTAAATGATGAGGACACATGGACACATAGAGGGGAACAACACACACTGGGGCTTACTGGAGGGTGGAGAGGGGAGGAGGGAGAGGATCAGAAAAAATAAGTAATGGGTACTAGGCTTAATATCAGGCAATAAAATAATCTGTATAACAAATGCCCCTGACACAAGTCTACCTATATAACAAACCTGCACTTGTACCCTTAAACTTAAAATAAAAGTTTAAAAAATGAATATTTACTTCAAAATGTCAATTAACATATCAACCATCATAGCCTGAGGATGCATTAAGAGGTGGGAAACTGAGGGTAACCTATAGCTTAAAGTACAAAAAGAACAACTGAAAATATATATGACTAGTGTGTTAAATACAAGAAGTTAGAAATAAGTAAAAGAAATTAAACTTAAAGAAAAAAGAAATGAAGTCAAAAATAAAGTAGATATCAAAAATAATGAATAATATGGATTTATTGCTATTTACTGAATATTGTTATATTTAATATTGACATGTAGATATTTTATTTACCAGGCATAATGAATAAAGAAAAATTCTCCCAAGACTAATCAATTGTATAATAAGACAGCAACAACAAAAAATTAAAGGCACCCAGGGCAGTATCATGTTATGGAAGTCAATGGAAAAGACTGATAAGAAAGAATAGTCAGTAAATTAAGACCTGAGAATTTTCCACAGGACGGGGGCAAGGGAATCAGATGAATTTGGAGACAACAATTTTAAGGAATTTTGGGTGTTATAGGAGAAACTAAGGTTGCTCTGTTTTAAAAAATAAATAATATGTTAAGAATTTAAGACAGTAAAGATAGTAATGACAGTGAAGATAGTGTATTCAATACTTCTTGTTGTAAAGGGAAAGGGAGAGAGAGTGAGAAGCTGGTGGGAAGCCTGAGACAGAAGGAAGTTTTTCATGTTTTAGCTGTGAGGGTTGACGACGCAGGCTTAAGGATCGTTGATGACAAGCTCACGGGACATGTAGGAAGGGAATACGGATGCAGCGTCCAGGTGAGAGAAGGAGCCATAGAGGTTTTATTTGAAGAGGGACTAAGAAAGAAATAATCGGCACAGACACAGTTAGAGTTGCAAGCTTTTCAATTCTTTGCTGATAGCTTTTACTTTGTTTTGAAGCAGAAAGCAAAGTTACAGGACAAAACAGAGAAGCAGATGTACTCGGAGGTTTGAGTAAAAAGAGGAACTTAGAATAATCACTCAGGAAAGTAAGGGAGTAAGCAGATCAGACAAAGATCACAGCATGGCCAGACACGAATGAATTAGATCTTGAAGCTATAGTGGTGCTACTCTGCACAGTTCAACATTTGTTTTCACCTCTACCCAGTAAGCTGGGCGAGGCTGGGCTGATCAAGGGTTGAGATTTTCTAGATAGATTTTTGTCAGAAAGAGGAGTGAAAAAAGTTGTGAACATAGATAAAAGAATGGTTAAAAATTATGGACAATGGGATTTGAATTGGATGAACCAAGAAGCCGCTTATTAAAGGGATTGGTAGATGGTGGGAAGCCGTGAAAGATGTAGCTGAGCAAGTAGAAAAGTTAGAGACTGGAATGTCACATCCAACAACTTCCTGAATATTAAGTAATCCATGATCATTGCAGGATTTAGGGTGAGGAAATCTGGGAAAAAAGTGCAAAGCAGCTGATAGGTGAAGGAGCCTGTTGAGAGGTCACACCAGCGCAAACAAGGCAAAGGGCTTCTAGTTACCAGGGTGGAGAAATTTGGATCTGTCCTTCTTAAAGAGAGGAGAATGTGATGTCACTCTTCCTGAAGGGCAAGGCATGTGGAAAGTGGGCAGTTTGTACTTGAGAAGGTGAACTTATATCCCCGGTGAAGAGCAGGTTTTACTTAAGGCCAGTGGACAGCGGGGATGTTCTTGGAGAAGGGTAAATAAATAGGCAGTTTGTCCGTCAGAAAATAGAAGGATTTCAAAGAGGTAAGAGTAAAATCAGATGGTATAGTCCATTTGAAAGAAAGAATAGAGTATGAGAACAGAGTTGAAAACAGATTCCTGGGGAGGTTTAATCACGAGCAGTGAGCAAAAAGTCTACTCAGAGGTATGAATGATTAGACAGTACAAAATATTGCCAACTAGTCTTGTGGAAGCAAAGAATTTGGGTAAATGGTTTTTGAAGCATATGCTTACAATACATAGTTGCTTATGTTTTACACTGACATCCTACTCTTTTCATGTGGAGACTTTGTGTATTGATTCCACCAGGAATGGACTATTTCTCATGTGTGTTATCTTTTCTGTTACAAATAGCAACATTTATTGAAGATAAGGAGAGAGTGAACCATATAGAGTTAAAAATTTATGTAATTTAAAACCTGAGAGAGTAAGGAGAGGGGTATCAGAAACCTTCTTCCCCCTGCTCTGGGTCTGGCTGGGATTTTGCAGAGGATTTTGTTCCCTGGAAATTGGATAGCACTCAGGGTCAGATGAGAGGGAAAGGGAAGAACTGAGAATATTTGGGTGATAGAGGGTGTAATGGCAATATGAGCTTTATATATTTAGGTACATTGGTTAATGATTCTTTAGAGTTTGAGATAACAGAAGTCAGTAAAAAAATACAACCGTGGAAGGTGATCTTGGGAGCAAGACGTTTAGCGTTAGGAAGTGTGATCTTACTTTATTTCACACCATTTCTCCTAGTACTTAATGAGTTTCAATTAATGGTCCTTTTAATTTCTCAGTCAAGTCATGCTTCTTCTTCTTCTTCTCCCATGCCCTTTGCTCATGCCATTCCTTTAATCAAGAATATTTTGGCTTCTCATCATCTTGGACAATCCCTACTCCTTCTTATGATCTCAGCTTAAATGTAACTTCCAAGTTAGTCCCCCTATTACTGTTTAAATAGTGCTGTGGAGTTTTTCTTTACAGGAAATTTAATTGTGAAATTATTTGCCTTAATCATACAATCAACATCCTTCTCAGTCACTTGTCCCTAAGCCCTGTGTGGGCAGGGAACAAGAAAGCTTTCTTTTTTTTTTTAAGACGGGGTTTCACCATGTTGGTCAGGCTGGTCTTGAACTCCCAACCTCGGGTGATCCACCCGCCTTGGCCTCCAAAGTGTCTGGATTACAGGTGTGAGCCACCACGCCTGGCCAAGAAAACTTTCTTTACTGCAAAGTTTTAGCATTTAAGGGAGCACCTGGCACAATGCCAAGTGCTTTAAATGGCTGATTAAGTGAATCAGCACAAAAATGCCAACTGTACAATTATAAAAATTTAGCGCTATAAAAACCTGTGGAATCAAGTGTAAATTGTCACTGAACAAATATTTCTATTAAATAAAAAGATGTTAAGAAATGAACATGTATCTCTGATGAAACAATGTTCTCCAGTCAAATTAAGCCAGTTTACTATTTGATAAAATAGCAAGGACACCAGAATTACTTTTCTTACCACAGAAAATGAAACAACTAATGTGTGAAACTAAGATTTTTGTTTGCATATTATATAATTAACAATATGTTTGTCAATATAGATAGTTTCTAATGGGGTATTTCTCAAACTAGGTAGAACAGTGGTTCTCTGCAAGGAGTGTAGGGATGAACACTCACCCATTTTGTAGACTATTTCAAAGGATCTACAAGCTCAATTTAGTTTGCAACAGAAGAGGGAAGATTATTGTTTAAAATAAAATCAAATATGTCTCTTAAAGAGTTTTTCCTTGATCAACTGTGCAAGGGAAACAGGTCCCATAAGACACCTAAAAAAATCTAAAATGTTATGCTTGTGTAAGAATTATTTTAATAAAGCCCATTAACTGATGGCATGTACAACTATTTTTCTTCCAGCTGAAAGGCATTAGAAAACAAAAGTCAGTTGGAAAATGGACTGTTTGGCTTACTGAAGGAGTAAAGGCTACAGTAGACTTCTATGTTAGACAATTAGTGTCAGTAATGTTGGGTGTGATTTTTCCTCAATTTGGCCATACAAACAAAACATAGAAAGTATGGCTTCAGGATAAAAATAAGGAATAATAAGAATTCAAGTAATTGTAGGCTAGTTGTGACCCTAGTCAACTGAATTCATTGATTTCAGTCCTTGGGCAAGAGACTATAGAAAAGAATACCTATGAAAGCTTGCTTTCTGAACACCCAGCCAAGGGATTAGGAAAAATCAGAGCAGTTCTGTTTTGTTTGATTCCTTTTATAAACAAAATCTTACAAGGCTCATTATAGACTTAGAAGAGGATATTTACAAACTAAGACTATATTCCTGGATAACTAAAAAAGTTTTTAGAATGTACTTAATTTTTTTAAAACAATAACATTTACTGTTCTTTGGCTATAGTGTTTTATATGGTTATTGTAAAAAGTAAAGTCAAGAGAACAAAGAAATAAAATACCATGGGGTAAAAATAATTCAATCAAATGTGAAAATAACTATTTGTAACTAATGCCAACATTTGCCATTGCAGTCCCCTAATATTAATGTTCAGAACAGAGGAAGTCAGGCAGAAGGACTAAATCTAACTTTGGGATGACACATCAAACATGAGAAAAATAGTTATATGACTCGGCACAGCAGTAAATGTCGTCAAATTTTTTCCTGCTGCCTATTATGATCATAGGCAACTATGGGGGTAACTGGAAACAAACACCATAAGTGTCATGGTTTGATTATGTCTCCTCCAAAATTCAACTATTACCAGTGTGATAGTATTAAGAAGTGGGACCTTTGAGAGGTGATTAGGCCATTAGGGCTCCTCCCTCCTTAATGGGACAAAGGCCTTTCTAAGAGAGGCATCATGAGATATTTGTCTAGCTTTTTAACTTATGCTTCTCCCGTCTGCCATGTGGGGACACAGCAAGAAGGCCATTATCAGACACCAGATGTAGGTGACTTATGTTGGACTTCCAGCGTCCAGAACTCTGAGAAAATAAATTTCTGTTCTTTATAAATTACCCCGTGTTAGGTGTTCTGTTATAGCAGCACAAATAGACTAAGACAGGAACTGGTATCAAAGAAGTGGAATTCTGCTACACAAATACTTAAAAATGTGGACGTTGCTTGGGAACTGGGTAATAAGAGGTAGAGACTGTGCAAGAGGTAGAGACTGAAGTAAGTGCTGGAAAAGCATGTATTGTCATGAACATTACGGGTGAATATTGTGAGGACTCAGGAGAGAGCTGTAGGGAAAGCCTGAATCTTCTTAGAGATTACTTAAGTGATTGCCAACAGAATCTTAGTAGAAATATGGACATGAGGTCTTAGATGGAAACAAGAAATATCTTATTGGAAACTAGGAGAAAGGAATCCTTGTTAAAAAGTGACAAGAAACTTATGTCAATTACCTCCATGTCTCAGGACTTTGTGGAAGGCAGCTTTTAAGTGTCATGAACCAAGATATTTAGCAAAAAATTTCTGAGCAGCAAAGTGTTCAGGGTCATGCTTGTCTTCCCTTAATGGTGTATTCTAAAACATGAGAAGAGAGAAACAATTTAAAGATTAAATTTATAATTAAGAGGAAAACAGAATGCAATGTTGTCAAACTCTCAGTCAGGCCATGGAAAGAAAAAAAAAAAGGCATTTTGGGGAGAAAGCCAAGGGTGCAGCCGAGAGACCATTTGCTAACGAGATTATTATGAACAGAAGAAATCTAGATGTTATTTATCAGGACAATGGGACAGTGACCTCAAAAGCATTTCAGAGATCTTTGGGGGCTGCCCCACCCATTACAGGATCAGCGTGCTAGACCCCAGAGAACAGAATGGTTTCCAGGGAGAGGCCCAGGGCACACCAGAAACCTCTTGGCTCACTGCCCAGGATCTTCTCAAATCTCTGCTCTTTGCATTCTGGTGTAGTGCTTCTTAGCTACCCTGGTTATAGCTCAAGTGAACCTAGGTGCAGCTTGAACTTCTACTTCAGAGGGCATAGCTTCTAACCTTGGCAAAGACCATGCGGCACTAACAATGCAGACTTGCAGAATGCAAGAGCTGTGAGGTCATGGCTATATTCACCTAGATTTCCCTGTAGCAAGTCTCTGCCTGGGCCGCGAGGCTGGCCATCTTGGACAGCTCAAGTCCCTTGCTACAGGGACAGAGTCATCACAAAGACCCTCACTAGGGCAATGCAGAGTGGAGCTGTGGAGGCAGGATTGCCCCTGAGATTCTAGAACTGTAGGGCTGACAGCCTACACATACCAACTGCTTGTTTTTTTTTCAGTCTTATATCTGTTTCTTCAATTTTTCTTTGAAGAAATGCCCGCTGTCCACACTTGGTTCAGGATGGTACAGTTTCTGTCATCAGTTCCAGGTTTTGACATTTACTCAAATTTCCATGTCAGCCCCAATAATTCTTCAGGAATTAGTTACCTGAGTGAGTTTAGACCAATAGGAATCAGGCTGGGATGTTTTATGGATATAGTTGGAAAATTATGTTCTTTTCTGCTGAACTTGAACCATGTACACATAAATCTAGAATTCTGTGGAGCTACCACAAAAAGAGAAATGAAGTGAAGCCAACATAGACCATAGTAGAGTGGAGCTCCTAGATCTTAACTTTTATGCGTCTAACACTACTCATGGACTTTATAGTTACACAATCCAATTCATTCTTTTTTTTCCCCTTCTTAGTTAAAATTAGGTTTTCAGTTACTTTTAACCAAAACAGCTCCAGTGACCTTTTGGTTTATATGATCTTTTAGTCAATAAATTGTCAACTCTACGTAAAGGAAAAAAATAAATTATAAAAATATATTTATAAAAACCTAAAGAGGTATAATCACAATTCTTCACATGTACCCATTTTTTCACACCCAAATTTATAAGATCCAATGGATTTACAGATGAATTACTTCTACTCTTTAAGTAATGGATAATCCCTGTGAATTAACTTGGCCTAGAGCAGTGCCATTCCATATGGTAGCTACTAGCCACATATGGATAGGGCATTTACAATATGTCTAGTCTGAATTGAGATGGACTGCAAGCATATAGAACATACTGGATTTTGCAGACATAAAGAAAGGAATGTAATATATTTTTAATATTTTCATATTGATTACAGATTGAAATGTTAATATTTGGACAGGTTGGGTAAATACAACATATTATTTAATTTTATGGATTTCTTTTACCTGTTAAAACATGACTACTGAAAAAAATTTTAATTATGCATATGGCTTACATTTGTGGTTTGCATTATATTTATGCCAGACGGCATATGTCTAGAGTGTATAAAGGAAATGTTAAAATGTTATTAATTATATAAGATTTTTAATAGGAATCTTCTGTGTTCTGAGGCAATTGTGCAAATGTGTATCACCTTAATATATAAACCTTTGAAAGCATAATAAACAAGGAGACAAGCACTGACTTTGTGAATATAGGGCACTATCTTGTGTGTATTGTGCCTAGCAGTAGTTTGAAAATATTGACAAAAACTGACTTACCATTATGGAAACAAATTTATTTATTTAGTAATTATATATTTGTTTCTCTTAACCTCTTATTGCATACCAAGAAAACAAATTTATTGACACACATAAACAGAAATAGGTCCAGGCGGGAGAGATAGCATGGGGAGAAATGCCAGATATATTTGATGGGGAGGAAGGCAGAAAATCACACTGCCATGTGTGTACCTATGCAACAGTCTTGCATGTTCTTCACATGTACCCCAAAACCTAAAATGCAATTAAAAAAATAATAATTAAAAAAAAAAAGAAATAGGTCCAGGGACAGTTTGACTCAAAGTTCAGGTAACATCACTAGATCAGTATGTTGGCTCTCAACTCGCCCTGTTCTCAGTCCCTAACCAGTTGCCCTATTGGCTTCAGGCTCAGAGCATGACAAATGTCCAGAATATGAGTCCAGTTCTTATGTTCTGAAGATAAATCCAGTTCCTATCTTGTAGATCTCACTCAAATTCTAGAAGTCACTCTCTGACCTTAGCTTAAATTCTGACACTTCCATCCTTTGTTGGGGAAAGCTAGAAGACGGATTTTCTGTTGACATATCAAACTTATAATTATGACCTTATGGCAGAGACTGCTAGTTGTCTCTTAATATTTACTTTCAGTAATAGGATCTACTTTCTTAGTAATAGGATCATGATTTTTACTAGACATGATAAACACCACATTTTTTAGAGTCTCTTACAGATAGGTGAATACAGGTGATTCAGTGGTAGCCAGTGGAATGTAGTGACTTTTCATAAGTATTCTTAAAAGAAATGCACATTCTTCTTCATCCTTGTTTCCTTTCTTTAGGCTAAAGTGCATGTGTTGAAATGCTTATGTGACAGTTGAGTTCAAGTAGGCTGTTTTGACAATGATTTGTGTGGAGGATTGCAAAACGATATTACTGAAGAAATCTGAAAAATCTGATGATTATGAAACTTTCATATTAGACTGAGATTCGTTTAGATTATATAAGAAATATAGACTTGTATCTTGTTTAGGTCAATGTTATTTTGAATTTTCCATTTACTACTCATAAACTAGCCAAAAGTTTTATTAAGATAATTCCAAAATATTAATGTTGTGTAAGATCCAGGTCATGAATTTTGGACAGCTATTAACATTAAGAAACAAAATAAATCCAATTTGACTAATCCTTAAAAAAATTGGTTTGATTTTATCCTGTATTTTATTTCATATTTATTTAGACATTGTATTTTTCTCTATATTTATGTTTTTATTATAATTATAGTTGAATGTTTTCTTAAATTCTAACATTTAATCATTTATTAAGATTCTTAGTATTATGTATTAATTATTCAGATTTTTAAAAAGTAGCTTATCATGATGTAATTTGAGAGATGTCGGACTGATTATCAAACGTCAGATACATTTTTGGCTGCCATGGTGAGTGTGCTGAGGAAGACCACTGGCCTTGCGTTACGCGAGAGTCCACATGAGAGGCTAAGAATATTGTATTCAAATATCCTTGATGTTCTTGAGTAAATACTTAAAAATGAAGTATATAGAAAGTATACAGAACAGTTTACTAATGAGAAGCGGGCTATGGTCAAAGTGGAATAGGATGTTCAAAAATTTGAAGACCAACTTCAAGGTGGTCAAATAAAAGAGATGATTCTCTAGGCTGAAAATAAACTAAGTCTGGCAAGAGAAATGATGCAGTGGAAAACATGAAAGCCATTAGTGGAAGAGCCTTCTGCCAATCGGTGGAAATGGCCAATATAATTATTGAATGACTTTGGTGGGTTGATGGGAAACTGATGTAATTAAATATTCTGTTATATTTAGAGTGTATCCATATTGTTGACATTTTATAATCAAGAAAAGTAATATGGAAAATATTTAGGAGACTATTAAAATTAGTGATTATGGTAATATGGTCTTGTGGATCAATTTTTGACATGTAAATATTCACACAAATTATTTCAAAGATGATACTTTATTGAACAGGGGGTCATGGGAAGATTTTTAAAATAATTTAAAAAATTCTGAAAGGTCTTCAATGTAGAGGCCATAATCAAAAAGTAAAGTGTTTTTGGTAGTATGTTCAATACATTATTTAATTTTTAAAATTATCTTGAAGAAGAAAAGGTTCTTAGTTATTACTGTCAAAAAATTTATAGATCACTGAACATTTTCAAATGTGATAAAATAGCATAAGTGATGGTGATAAAATCTGAAATTACGGTTCACTTCCTTGACTGTAATCTTATGTATGTAAAGTAAAATTTAAATATATAATTATATAAAATTATAAAATTTATAATAAAATGACTGAAATCATTTTATTTCAGTCATTATTGGAGTTATACCATTTACTCTGTTTTTGTATGGTCTTAATTTTATTATGTTTTATTGTCACTATATTATATTTGAATTAGAATACATTCTACAGTTGAAGAAATTGATTAGGTACTTAAAAAGAAAGATTTTCCATTGCATAAAGGTAGTTGGAAAAAATTTTCCTTTTGTTGCATTAGTGGAAATCAGTTTTCTAGCCAGTGGACTTTAATTGTCTTAATCAACCTCATTACATAAGGATAGAGGCAGAATTTTTGGAATAGAGACATTAAGAGCTCCTGAAGTTTATCTGGCATGTGGTTACACTTATATTCAAAACATCATAAACGTATGACTATAAATTTAAAATGGACTATTGCAACATAATAGTAGTGCGGGACTTTAATACTTTAATACTCCACCGACAACACTAGACAGGTCATCAAGACAGCAAGTCAACAAAGTAACAATGAACTTAAACTATATCCCGCAACAAATGAACTTAACAAATATTGACACAACATTCTGTCCAACAACTGCAATACATTCTATTAATCAGCACATGGAGCATTCTCCAAGATAGACCATATAATAGGCCAGAAAGCAATTTTCAACAAATTTAAGAAAATCCAAATTATAAGCAAGTACTCTCTCAGACCACAGTGGAATAAAGTTGGAAATCAGCTCCAAAAGGACCCTGAAACTCATCCAAATACATGGAAATTAAATAACCCGCTCCTGAATGATCACTGGGTCAACAATAAAATCAAGATGGAAATTTAAAAATTCTTTGAACTGAAAGATAACAGTGGCACAATTTATCAAAACCTCTGGGATACAGCAAAGATGGTGCTAAGAGGGAAAGACATAGCATTAATTACCTCCATCAGAAAATCTGAAAGAGCACATACAGACAGTCTAAGGTCACACCCGAAGGAGCTAGAGAAACAAAGACCAGTTAAACCCAGACCCAGCAGAAGAAAAGTAATATCCAAGATCAGAGCAGAACTATTATAAATAAAATTGAAACAAAAAATACAAAAAAAAGAATAAAAAAGCTGGTTCTTTGAAAAGAGAAATAAAATTGATAGACCATTTGTGAGATTAGCCAAGAAAATAAGAGGAAATATCTAAACAAACTTAATTAGAAACAAAATGGGAGAAATTACAACTGATAACCACAGAAATGTGAAAGATTATTCAAGGCTACTATGAACACCTTTATGTACATAAACTAAAAAATCTAGAGGGTATGGATAAACTCCTAGAAATAAACAACTCTCCTAGATTAAACAGGAAGATATAGAACCCCTGAAGAGACTAAACAAGCAGTGAGATTGAAATGGTTTTTAAAAAATTGCTAACAAAAAAAAAGTCCAAGACCAGATGTATTCACAGCCAAATTCTGTCAGACATTCAAATAATTATTACCAATCCTATTGACATTATTACACAAAACAAAGAAAGAAGTCATCCTCCCTAAATCATTCTTTGAAGCCAGTATTGCCCTAATACCAAAACCAGGGAAGAGCATAACAAAAAAAGAAAATACAGACCAATATCCCTGTTGAAAATAGATGCAAAAGTTCTCAACAAAATACTAGGGAACTGAATTCAACATCATGTCAAAAAGATAAGCCAACATGATCAAGTGGGTTTCATACCAGAGATGCAGGGATGGTTTAATATATGTGAGTCAAGATATGTGATACCCCACACAAACAGAATCACAAACGAAAATCACATGGTCATATCAATAGATGCAGAAAAAGTATTTGACAAAATCCAGCATCACTTTATGATTAAAACCCTCAGCAAAATTGGCATGAAGGAACATACCTTAAGATAATAAAAGCCATCTATGAGAAACCCACAGCCAAAACTGTACTGAGTGACTGGAAGCATGCTCCCTGAGAGCCAGAATAAGACAAAGATGCCCAGTTTCACCACTCTATTCAACATAGTACTGGAAATCCCAGCCAGAGCAATCAGACAAGAGAAAGAAATAAAGTGCATGAAAATTGGTAAAAAGGAAGTCAAAATATTGGTGTTTGCTGATGTTATGATTGTATACCTAGAAGCCCTAAAGACTCATCCAAAAAGCTCTTAGAACTGATAAATGAATTCAGCAGTTTCGGGATAGAAAAGTAATGTACACAGATCAGTGGCTCTGCTGTACATCAATAGCAATCAAGCTGATAATCAAATCAAGACCTCTACCCCTTTCACAACAGCTACAAAAAAATAAAATAAAATACTTACGAATATACCTAATCAAGCATGTGAAAGACCTCTACAGGGAACACTACAAAACAATGCTGAAAAAAAGTAATAGATAACACAAACAATTGCAAACACATCCCATGCTCGTGGATAGGTAGAATCAGTATTGTAAAAGTGACCACACTGCCAAAAGCAATCTACAAATTCAAGGCAATTCCCATCAAACTACCAACATCATCCCTCACAGAACTAGAAAACACAAACCTGAAATTCATAAGGAGCCCAAAAAGCCCAAAAAGCAAGATTAAGCAAAAAGAATAAATCTGGAGACATCGAATTACCTAACTTCAAACTATACTATAAGGCCTTAGTCACCAAAACAGCATGGTTCTGTTATAAGAGTATGCACACAGACCAATGGTACAGAAGAGAAGACCCAGATATACAGCCAAATATATGTAGTCAACTGATCTTTGACAATGCAAACAAAAACATAAAGTGGGGAAGGGACTCCCTATTCAACTAATGGTTCTAGGATAATTGACAAGGCACATGCAGAAAAATGAAACTGGATCCACATCTCTTAACTAACACAAAAATCAATTCAAGTTGGATCAAAGACTTAAATCTAAGACCAGAAACCATAAAGATTCTACAAGATAACATTGGAAAAACCCTTCTAGATATTGGGTTATGCAAATACTTCATGATTAAGAACCCCAAATCAAACACAACAAAAGCAAAGATAAGTAAATGGGACTTAATTAAGCTAAAATGCTTCTGCACAGCAAAAGAAATAATCATCAGAGTTAACAGACAACCCCCAGAGTGAGAAAAAAAATCTTCACAATCTATACATCTGACAAAGGACTAATATCGAGAATCTACCAAGAATAATAGATCTTGCCATGAATGTAGTGAAAGGGAAATACTTTGACACTGTTGGTGGGAATGTAAACTAGTACAACCACGGTGGAAACCAGTGTGGAGATTCTTTAAAAAACTAAAAGTGGAACTACCGTTTAATCTAGCATCTCTCTAATAGGTATCTACCTAGAGGAAAAGTAGTCATGTATATTTGTAGCAATACAATTTGCAATTGCAAAAATATGGAACCAGCTCAGAAGTCCATTGATTAATGAGTGGATAAAGAAAATTAGTATATAGATACAATAAAATACTACTCAGGCAGAAAAAAGAATGAAATAATGGCATTCTCAGCAACATGGATGGAAATGGAGACTATTATTCTACGTGAAGTAACTCGGGAATGGAAAATCAAACATCATATATTCTCACTCATAAGTAGGAGCTAAACTATTAGTACTCAAAGGCATAAGAATGATACAATGAACTTTGGGGGCCTAGGGGAAAAGGTGCGAGGGGAATGAGGGATAAGACTACACTTTGGGTACAGGGTACACTGCTTGGGTAATGGGTGCACCAAAATCTCAGAAATCACTGCTAAGTAACTGATTCATGTAACTAAACACCTCTTCTCCCTAAAAAAATTAAAATTAAAAAAATCAATTAAAAAAACACAAAACTTTGTATACAGTTTTGGTTTAGTATTTATTACTACCATATCTGCACTTATTAAATCAATGCCAAGGTTCCTCACTGGACATGAGGTTTCAGGGGTTCAATAAAGATTTAGCCATATCTAATCTTTTATACCTTAGTACTTTTCATAGTAACATGGTTACCTATAAAAATATGAGTCATGATATTGATTCTTCCTAGCCATGAACATGGAATGTTTCTCCATCTATTTGTGTCCTCTCTTATTTCATTGAGCAGTGGTTTGTAGTTCTCCTTGAAGAGGTCCTTTATGTTCCTTGTTAGTTGTATTCCTAGGTATTTGATTCTCTTTGTAGCAATTGTGAATGGCAGTTGGTTCTTGATTTGGCTCTCTTTAAGTCTGTTATTGGTGTACAGGAATGCTTGTGATTTTCGCACTTTGATTTTGTATCCTGAGACTTTGCTAAAGTTGCTTATCAGTTTCAGGAGATTTTGGGCTGAGACGATGGGGTCTTCTAGATATACAATCATGTCGTCTGCAAATGGAGATAATTTGACTTCCTCCTTTCCTATTTGAATACCCTTTATTTCTTTTTCTTGCCTGATTGCTCTGGCTAGATCTTCCAGTACTATATTGAATAGGAGTGGTGAGAGAGGACATCCTTGTCTAGTGCCAGATTTCAAAGGGAATGCTTCTAGTTTTTGCCCATTCAGTATGATATTGGCTGTTGGTTTGTCATAAATAGCTTTTATCATTTTGAGATACGTTCCGTCAATACCTAGTTTATGTACCTATGTAACAATCTTGCATGTTCTTCACATGTACCCCCAAACCTAAAATGCAATAAAAAGTATATATATTAAAAAAATATATATGAGTCAAATAAAGATTTGAGTGAATGTGTACTTGCAAATAAAATTTTAAAATGCTGAAATTTAATTAATGTTGAAGCAGAAAACAGATCCAAGTATACAAGTAATCAGACCAAAATGAAGTAACTTTTGCCTTCCACTTAAAAAAGAATTAAGGAAGAAGGCAGGATTAAAAGAGTAGTCTCAGTAAGCCAGTGTTAAATAAGATTAGAGAAATACATTTTTCAGGAAAGAAAGGATAGTGAAATCCTGGAGAACTGAAGGGAAGAAAAGAGATGAATTAACCCAACTACATGGAGAAGGAGTTTACAAAGGGTCCAGCAAAGACAATGTTGAGAGTGAATATGTTATGCCTTTGTAAGGGGAACACAAGTCTTAAGAGGAAAAGAAGTTATTTTGAATCAGATAATCAAGTCAGGAGGCAGCTGCAGCCGTCTATACACACCTGTAAGAATGGAAGTAAAGAGTAGATTG
>PVKV010004754.1:90420-123957 GCA_004027835.1 Alouatta palliata
TGGTGAAACCCCATCTCTACTAAAAATACAAAAATTAGCTGGGCATGGTGGCACGTGCCTGTAGTCCCAGCTGCTCGGGAGGCTGAGGCAGGAGAATTGCTTGAACCCAGGAGGCGGAGGTTGCGGTGAGCCGAGATCGCGCCATTGCACTCCAGCCTGGGTAACAAGAGCGAAACTCCGTCTCAAAAAAAAAAAAAAAAGAGTAGATTGGAAAGAGACTAGGAACCATTTAACAGAAAACTTAATAAGAGTCTAGATCTGTATTTACAGCCAGTGCAGGGTTAAAAATCTCATCAACATGGTTTGTTGAGGAAGAGTGAGAGCTACTGATATGAGGAACTTTAAAAGAAAAAAAAAATAGTACAAGAGAAAGGAGCAGTTTTGTCTTTATCAAGTTGATAATGAGATAGTTGCAAATAACCTCAGTTAAATCAGTAAAGGAAGTTCAGAGGTGGATAAACATTCTGGGGTGGTTACATCACTTGACAGCAATAGAGTTTCATGAAATTTAAATGTTTTAACATTCTAGTCAAATGCTGTGACTCATCTGATTCTTGAAGAGAGTAGAAAACATACATTATGATGAAATGATTTCAAATTAGTATTTGCACAATTAATTTTAAGCATAACCAATAATATTGAATAAAGATGTTCTTTTTAAACATTTTTTTCTCTTGGAAATGGGTCTTAATTCTCATTTGTATGACATAGACGAAGAATGTAGTTGTACTGTAAAAATGATGAAAGAAAAATGTTTCAAACCATACATTTGTAGGAAAAGATGATTTAATATGAAAAGGATGATAGTGCATTGGACTGCCCCACACTGATACGTTCACATCAACCCATGGCAATGACAGAAGTGTGCATTTCATCAGTGCGTGAGGCACAACAACGATCAGCCTCTGCCAACCAGCTTATGGTTTCTAACCCTGAAAATGCCTTCCAGAACAGTCATCGATGGAAAGTTGAATGCTTACTTACAGAAATATTCATATGTTACACACATGAATTCTATTAGATTCCCCAGTATGTGGAGGTATTAGAGAGATATGTGCATTTCTTTTCCAGGTGGTAGAGTTTTATTTCAATTCCGGCATAGTCCAGGTGTTTCTCTTGCATGCCTATGAACACACATAAGGGGTCAATGAACCCAGATATGTATTAGAGTGCAAATATTTTTTGAATTATTGCTTTGAATTTTTGTCAAGTGTTTTATATTAGGAATAATATAAAATATGATTTTTAATACTTATGTATTTTTATACCCATGTGAATACTTCATGGAAAATTTAATTAGGTTTTATTAGAGTATATATATACACTTATGTGTGTATAGTGTGCATGTATAAAATTAGTGCTGTTTAGTAGTTGAAAATCTTTTGGAAACTCTTTAAGATAGTCAAGGAAATAAAAAATTAAAGAGGGCATGGCTTGTTTTTCTAAGTAATTAAGAATTTATGAAGGCCCAAGCTCTTATTGCAGTTGCACCGCCCACTTTCAGAAATTAAATTTATTCCTTTTCTTTCTTGCTTTGAGGAGTAGAAGATAGAAAAGTTCTCAAGCATGTAAATATTGATCCTAGATGGGTTGGGAAAGAAAATGAAATAATGTATGTTTTGAATAATTCTGTACTATTTTAATAACTAGAGGCACTTCTATAGTGCTACACAAAATTTAAAGAACATTTTTTACACACTATCACATTTGAATTCTCATAAAAATCAGTTATAATCTCCCAAAATTTGTGCTTCTGTTGAAGTAGTATATATAGTTTTTTATGGTATACATATTGATTGGTCTCATTCTTGGCTTCCTTTCATGTGTTAGTTTACATATTTTTTATTCTTTTTCCCTCTAAATTATATTGTCTTTTCTAATTGTGTTTTCTGAATATTTTCATTAAGATAAGGAAAATATTTAATCAAAGTATTTAATTTTATTCCAATTAAATACAGAAAATATAAGTGATAATGTAATTTTCCATTTAAAAAATCACTGAGATTTAAAACAGTTGTCTACTTTTGCCTATATGTTAATATAGCTAAGGTCTAATGTCAGATAACTCATTTTTTTTCGCCACCGTTTCTTCACATTCCTTTGTTCTATGAGGTTATCTTTGTTATCCTGTGAACAAATTAATGCATCCTTCAAAACCAGTTTAGAGGCCGGTGCGTTGGCTTATGTCCGTAATCCTAGCACTGTGGGAGACGGAGGCAGGTAGATCACCTGAGGTCAGGAGTTTGCGACTGGCCTGGCCAACATGGCGAAACTTCTTCTCTACTAAAAATACAAAGATTAGCCTGGCATAGTGGCACACAATTGCAATCCCAGCTACACGGGAGGTTGACACAAGAGAATCGCTTGAACCCGGGAGGCAGAGGCTGCAGTAAGCCGAGATTGCACCATTGCACTCCAGCCTGGGCAACGAAAGTGAAATTCTGTCTCAAAGAAACCAAAAAAACAAATGAAAAACCAATTTAGAGAGTGAAAGCGTCTGAAAAAAATGTTTAATAATAATGTTGTGGAGTTTTTAGAAGCCAATGCCTTATGGAAGCTTGCAATTACAGAGCTCCAAGTTCATCGCTCTGTGGGAAAAACCAATAGAAAAAAAATGACAACTACCACCACAAAAAAAATTTGTCTCTAGCCCACTCTTGATTCGCTTTTCCTGTTTAGAGGTTCCAGGTCTCCATATTCTCACTGGGCTGCTCATGCTTTCTTCTTGTCTGTCTATTCCATCCTAATGCCAGTCAGTTCTAAAATGAAAAAACATCTCTGCTGTCATTCATACAACTTTTGTTAAACTTTAAGAAAAATGGTGGAATGATGGCTTCTTTTTCAAATTTATCTGCTTAAATAATTCTAGGTATCAGTTAGCTCTTACATTTTTAGGCAAAAGCCTTTTGCTGCTATTTCTGAGATTATTTTTAATTTTTTTTAATGTCTGACAGCTTTGAATTCATCATTTTCCGTATTTGTAAAGCCCAAGTCCCCTACTTTAATGAAGATCATGCGATCAATAACCCAAAAGATTGAGGCAATGATTTCCAGAATAAAGGAGAGCCTTGGTCATTGTTAGTCTTCAGTAGTGGTCACTGTTCCTTGCAATGCTTATTTAGGAATCCAAAGTAATAATAGCACTGGTAGCTACCATTCTTGAGTGCAATCTGTCCGACACTAATTTATATACTTTTTTCTCAATTACTACAAAGCTTTATAATTTAGTATTCTAATGACCCCTTTTTACAGAGGAGATAGCCGATTTTTAATCATTTTCTTTAGAGAAATTGGGCACTTCTGTTTATAGAATAGTGTCTTTAAGTACATATATGTGTGTGAGTGTGTTTGTGTGTGTGTGTGTGTGTGTGTGTATGCAAGGTAGAGAGACTTATTAGTACTTTAATTAACTAAATGATGTGGGTCTATTCGTAGAATTTAGTTTCATCACCTGTAGCAGAGTATCTTTGAGGAAAAGAAATATATATACCTTTCTTGCTGTTTCTATAGTTTAATTTGGTTGAAAACATAGCTCCTTTTGAAACCTCCCAAGGAAACTGATGAACCAATTAATTTGAATCTTTAAACGATTTCATTGCATTCAAATATTTACGGGCTGGCAGAGGAAGTTCTTAGAGAACAAGAAGCAAGAACTCAAACAATGATTGGAGATTTTAGTTTCTGAGGGGTTTAAAGTTTCTGAAAATCATTAGCTGTGTTCGCTGTCATTTACAAAAACTGAGGAGAGCACAGAGAGGATTTAAAGGGCCTTGAAGTTGAAAGAGAAAACAATCAAAAGGAAGAAGAAAAGTGGACTTTAAAAAAGGTACACCTAAGTTTAAGGTGAGTTAGAGGAAAAAGGACATGACCAGAGTGTAGACTGTCAAGGAAAACAGAATAGACATCCTGAAAACTTCTATCCAATTGGGAATTTACAAAGCGCTTTATAATTACAATTTTTCATTAACATGCTTTGAAGACCTGTCATTTGGCTTAACAAATGAATAATTGTTGATTAGATGAAGAGCAGAAGTAAGAAAATTAAGATCTGTTCTGGATTTCTGAAGTATTTTACTTATTTTTGACACTAGTTCAATTTTTTTAATGAGCGTTACCAAAATAACTAGGGGTAGGAGTCAGAAAAAGAAGGAGAAGAAACTCTTTTATACCTCAAATCTCCAATAGTAAGTTAAAAATAATAACATATTTACCTGAAGCATATTAAATGAGTTAAAGAAGCAGTTTTTAAAGTATGGTACCAAAAGCAGCAGTGTCTGGGAACTTGTTAGAAATGCAAACATTTGAGTCCCTGTAGAGTTTATGAATCAGAGACTCTGGGGTGGGGCTGGGCCTTTTCATGTATTTTCATAAGATTTTGATTTTGCTGAAGCTTGAGATGTATGCTGGCTGATTTTGATGCATGCTGAAACCTGAGAAACACTGAGTTAAGGTAACACTAGGTACTGTAGCAGACATATGCCTAGTCTCAGTAGTGTGAGACAATGAGTGTTAATTTCTGCTTAGGTAAGAGCTCAAGAATTGCACTGCTCCTCAAGAGGATGTCCTCCTAAGATGCAGTCTCCCAGTTTACGTCTGTCACATTTACTATGTGGCTCCACATATCTTGGGAGCCATTTCCTTAAATGGAAACATAACATCACTTCAACTAACATTTCTTTGAGTTACATCTAACTGCAACTGAGGCTGAAAAATGCAGTCTAGCTTTGTGCCTAAAAGCCTGAGGAAGCCAATGTGATCAGCTAGCTCACATTGCCAAGCATATGCTTACAGATACATGTTTTATTTTTTTTAGACTCTAGTGTCTTTATTGAACTACGTATTTTTTTTTCTGTTCTTATAACTCATTTATTTGCAACATATGTTCATAGCCTGTTTACAATTTCAACATTCAACTTCATCTTGGATACTATGATATCTCCTTAACAATTTTATAGTTAAATATTTAAAACAGCCTGCTTTTTGAATTTTGCCAGTTTCAACATTCACATAAATTCTTATGTCCATTCATGCTATACAGTAGCCCCATGTGTCTAAATTAACTTAGTGAAAATGTTTATTTCCTCTAGGATAAAAATATTTTTATTTTTACTCTCTTTTAAATTCCAAGAACATAAAACTATAGCCTTGATATCCTTGTATAGACTGGAAGAGCCACAGACGTATTTTAATAAATATTGGTCTTATTGCAAAAGACAGAGACAAACATCATTTTTAGACAACCTACCTATTTATTGCATTGGTAATTCTCCTATCCTGACTCTTCAAAGAGCATTCTTTCCTTTTCCTTCATTTTTGGATTTCTGCCAGAAGATAAAGAGCATGAGTTATTCAACTTGGTCTTCGGAGAGATACAACTGAACTGGCAGATAATTTAATAACACTGTTTGACCTCTTTGTCATATTGATTTATTTATTTACTTATTGGAGAGGAATGTATACACTGGAATGTTCTAATAAATGAGGTTATGAAATCGTCCTAGGAATGAGTATACGTGTGTGTGTTCATTTCTCTGAAGAAGACATTCGGCTAAACCAGATACCACATTGAAGATTTGTAAAGCACTATGATTTTGTGATTTTATTCTAAAACCTTTTACATTGCCCACTTGAAAGTCTATGAAAATTGTTTGTCTACATTAAAATCTGAAAATATCACTAATTATGAAGTAAAACTAAACTCAGATCTCTGAAATTCTTTTGGTAACTCTGTCCTGAATTTCTAACCGGCATTTGTCTTTTTTGAGAACATGCACATTTTAAAACTTGCATCTGGATTGGTAGTTTATATTCTTAATTGTAAATAGCCAATTAAAGTGGATAAAATCTTATTCCTAGTTTTACTGAGTTAAAAAAATGCATCCCAAAATATTATAGGAAGTTTTGGAAATGGGATATTTTTATTTCAAATGTGAATTCAACACAAAATACTTTTTCATGGGGAGTTCAATAAATGTTGTATTACTCAGAAAAATAAGACATTTCTTTTAGTGTCGTAATATTAAAGTATCTATGAATATCTATTGAATAATTGTAAAAGATTATTGTACTAGCGTTTTTCCTAAGTAGTTTTTGTTGGACATAGTTTTGCTTCTCAAGGGCAAACATATTTGATGAAAATTAACAGAATATGCCATATGTATTTACCATATTTAGGGTAGATTTGCCACTATTTGAGGACATAATCTATGACCAAATAGCACACTATGTGTGTGATATCTACTATTCTATTGTAGCTTTTCACTTTTAGGACTGTCTCTCCAGATATGGTTTATCACTTCCTGAATATTCTCCTTCCACCTTAAGTAAGCTGCCACTAGTTGAGCTGTGAGTATAATGTTAGAATTTTGAGCTATTAAGATGATGTTTCATGCATATTTGGTCAATTGCAATGGAGAATTCAAACTGACTCTGTATGTGAAGACAACTCTTACGTTATGCTTTTCCCTTTATTTTCTCAATGTAGATATTTACTGTGCAAAGCAAATCATAGCTTACCTTTGTATTCTCACTTCAAGTAAGGCCTATATTTTGTTTGTATTTTCCTCAGTAGTTGCTCACTTCCTTAAGTCTCCAGAGCATGACCTAATTAGTGTCCTCTCCAAAGGAAGTTTGAAACTCCAAAGGAAGTTTCTTTAACTTGTGAATGGCATTTTAGGTTTTTCCAGTCTCAAATAGATACTATAAACTTCTCCTGTATTTTTGTTTTCCTGCTTATCAGTAAGCATAACTGTTTATCAGCAAGCAATTCCTGCTTATCAGTAAGCGTAAGATAGCAGACAACAATCCTTGTGTTTCACATATCTTGTATTATTTTTACAATGTTCTAGTGAAATAACGCTTCTCCCTCTTTGTACCATTCAACAGATGAGCATCTTGAAGGAGAGATATATCATGTAACAGGTCCAGGGAATGTATAAATAATGAGGCAGGAAATCAAAACTCCAAATTCTCCAGTGAGGTTTCTGTTTTAGTTAGAATTTGTGGGTTCTTCATCAGGTTACATCTCACCTTTTCCTGCCCATTATTTTTTAATTATTTAGGATTGTTGTGAATGTCAACCCTAAAAAAGACACTGAATTTTTATAAGTTTTTGAATAGAAGAATTTCAGATAATGGAGAAAATGAGAATAATAATCTAGACTTTGACAGATAGAAGATTCTCAAAAAAGGAAGTTGGCACCATTGGTAAAGTATGAAGCCCAGAAGAGAATTAGAGACAGATTTTAAGCTCTCTATGTAGTGGAAAGTATTGACAGTAATTAGCCAAGATTTCTTCAATATTGTTTAGAATAGCATTATTGGACATTTGAAGCAAAATCTTTAAGTGCTCCTCAAAGATTATGGTATTGAGGAATACTCAAATTTCAGTTGCAAGCTTTTTCCCCTTAACTTGTTTTTAACTTGTCAAGAAATCAGCCACAGGCAATACATGTATTTTTGGAAAATTAAAGATTCACTCTAACTTTGTTTATGAAATTCAAGTCCTGACCAACACATATTTGAAACTTTCATATTACTTTACACTTTGTTGAATGAGCACCATTTAATTTTGAAAGAGAAAAATGAAAACTGCTTTCTCACTAGATTCTACAAAAACATCAAGTTTGGAATAGACACATGAAATTAAATATAGGATTTTGGTAGTTTAAAATATCTTTTGGTACAAAAGAGGGAATAAATGTACTCATTGAAAGTATATTTAAGTTGCCATTTGACTGAATTTATTTATAAGAAGTTGAGCTTTTTATATTCAACACAAATTTGGGACTCCTAAAATCATGATAGAGGAGTAACTGGGAATGTTGGTTACAAAATGAACTTAAAAAGTAATGTGATGATCTGATTATATCATCATAAAGTTATGCATGAAACTGAAAAGCATGTACTTCTTATTGAGGCCAGTACAGATATCTTTTCATTCTGATTGTATTATGTTAGTTATTTTGAAATAAAAATTGCATATACCTATCTGTACACATATATATGTATATATATCTAGTTTCACATATTTACTCCAAACAAAGTTTTATGAGATCTAGTAGGAAAGCATTTTATATATTAAATAAATATGAAGTGACCAAGCTTCACTGATACAAATCATTTTTCTCAGTATTTTTGTCTTATGAAAGTAATTAATCAGAAAAAATATATATTAAGTTCAAAATAGGTAAATATTTCCAACCTCTTTTCCTTGATAGTCACTTTAGAAGCATACATTGTAGCCTCTTTCTATTCTGAGGGCAATGATTTGTATTATAATTATCTGACAATTCTTACTTCAAAAGCCCTCTTGGAGATAACCGTGTTTCGTTAATTCAGTCTTTCGTTAGTGTTACTTTCATTAATTTCTACTTGTGTTACTCTGTAGATGTCAACCTAGAAACAGAAGCCTTTTAAGTTCTGACACTTAAAAGCTTCTGAATGAAAAGTTATTTTATAAGCCAGAAAAATAAAATTTAGAGAAAGAGTGAAACTCTTGTCACTTTGACAATTGATGATGTCTAGTTCTCAGATTGAAGTGAATAGCAGGTAGTGGCTACATTTATGAGCACATTTATAAAATTACACATATTTCTAGCACCTAGACATATGCGCTAAACATTTTCTGAAGTTGTACACACTTGCATCACTATTTGTTTGAAATGTTTTGACTTCCTAAGAGTCAGTTATATGCACATTCAAATATATGTACAAAAATAATTAAAAGTCATATATAAATAGAAATGGCTCCTTAACTTCTCTCCATCTGTAAGGTAATTGATAATTGTTGCCACGGCTACACTTAGGGCCAGACTGAACCTGTGCTTCATAGTTATGTCTGAAGAGACAGGATTTCATGTTTTAATCATTTTATTGAATTATTTCAAGGCCTTACTTACATCATTCAACTTGTCTATCTGCAAAATGGGACAGATGAATATTTCATGTGGATTTCACCGCAAGATGCAGTGGCTATTTGAATGATCCACTCATAGATCAGTTATTATTGAATAATACATATAAATTCATGTACCTCACTGGGGTTTACATTAACAATGGAGTCATAGCCCAATTATATGAAAGGATAATTTAGTTACTTAAAAAAAATCCCTGCTTTTTCTACAGAGAGCAGTTTTCTCTTTCTCTCTCTCTCTCTAAAATTCTCTCTAGCATTTCGGATTTTATAAAAGTCTTTCTTAAAATACTTATTAGGGAACATGAGACAGGGGCAGGGAAGCTGGATTGATAGGTAATTAAAAACTTCCCAATGATACACAAAACTAAAGGAGTTTAGGTACGTACACGTGTTTCTATGAGGCTGATGCAAAAGTAATTGTGGTTTTTGCTGTTAAAAGTAATGGCAGGCTATTAAATAAATAGTATGTGAATATATGTGTGTGTGTACACTATTTCATCACTAACTGTAAATTTATTAAGGTAATATTTGCACTTTTAATAACAAAATAAAAAGAACTAATTAATTTGAAAGGTAATGCAAAAGTGGTATGCTTATAAATGTATACTGAGCGGTAAGTGCTGGAGGAAGGCTAGCTGCCAAATAGTCGGCTTTTTGATGGTCTCTAATTTTTACATTATATAATTCAAAGCTACTTGTGGCAAAGTATGAGATTCAGGAGGAGAGGCAGGACAATTTACCAAGTTTTTTTAAAAAAATATTTTACAAAGTCAAGTTATTTCTCTCTCTCTTTACTATTACAGTTTTGTGAACATTATATTAACATCTCTAAATAAATTAACTACTAAAATAAAACAAAATTTTATGACGTTTGAGTGGGTTTTCTTGTGGCTAAAGCAATAAGCTTCAGTGACACAAATCTGCGTGTAACATATGGTCTCAGCCTTAGGCCAGGGTGTTTCATTTGAATTATTCCAGGCTTTCCCTTACAGTGCTGTGCTTCAAACATGAATCCAATTACCAACTGCAGTCAGGCAACTGAAAGGCTGCAGGAGAAATACTCTAATAGATGGGGAGCAGGGTAAAGGACTATGATTTGTGTGGTAATCAGCAAGAGAAGGTCAATTGTAATAGAATAGACTGGTTTCCAAGACAGAGCTAATGTAGGATGCCTTCCACTCCATGGAGGGATGCTATCAATAGATTTGTTGTTTTCATTACCAAGAATGTCACTTACTGACAAGACGAATAAAGAAAGTGTGAGAAGGCCAGTTGATGGATCAGGTGATTAAAACCTGGGCTGTGGTGAGCAATTAGCAAACTGATGACCTATCTGAGGACTGAAAATGAGAGGTTAAAAGAAAGGAGCTATGCAAATGTGTACCTGAAAAGAACAGTTTTGTGTTAAGATTTATGGTCAAAGTCTAGGAATTGCAACAGGAAGCTAGAATCAATGTACACCTTCCAAAATGCAACACTACTTTTTATACTCTAAATTATTAAACTTCTTCTCTATAGAGGAAATTTCAAAAAGAATGCCTACTGATTATACCACCTGTATTATTTTTTAACAATTTAATTCCTTAAACTGCTATAAAGATGAGAACTTGAAAGCTCCACAAACAAAAGAATACATTTTGTTTATCTCCATTTTCATTTAGTCAGTCACACAGTCAGAAAACTCTTCCTATGAATTATAATAAAAGCAAAAAAGAGTGATGAATCTAATAATTCAAAATATTTTTTACCAGAAATATTAAATATATTTTTTAATAATTACAAATTCTAAGCCCAAGAAATAATGTATTCAATGCTAATCTTATTCAAGTTTCTAGCTCCACTCTTACCCACCAGACTATTATAGAATAGAGTACTTCTTAAGCTTGCTTAAAGATTCTACTTTTTCTGCGTCTCAGTTAACAAATATGTAGTTATTTGCTGCAAGTTGTCAAGATAGCAACAGATCATTTTCAACCACCACACATAAGTTGCTGTAGAAAATCATAGAGAAAATAAAAAGCCTTATAATTTTAATAATCCTGTATTTTATAAATGCTTACTTTATTAAATAAAGCAAGAAAAATTATCTTTCTTGTAGAGTATACCTTTGTGGTTGTGACTTCACAAGAGTATTCAAATTCTTAAAGAGTAAAAACTTTCAAAACAATAACTTCATGGAATGTGGCTCCCTTTCCCCCACCGCAAGCACTCATTTACCGACATGAATCCTATAAGACTCAGTCATACAGTGAATTACTTTCTGAGAATGACAAAGGAATTTGAGATGCAGTCAGTATTAAAGATCTTTGGGAAGACTGATTGCTATAGGACAAAAATGTGCCCAAGCTTTTTAAAATTTCAGATAAATATACAAAACCATTGAACTAATAAAAAAATTGTGTTAATAGAGCCATCCGTGGCTTTTTGGCACATCCTACATGAGAGGAGTCTTTGGTGGTAGCCCTCACAATGCGGAGCAGCCATCTGCTTACCATATTTGATTGCTGTTCATTCTGTGAACGCTCTCCTGCTTCCAGCACTTATGAACGATTAGCTGTTGCCCAAGCATCTTGATGCTGCATTTTCACTGGGCAATTAGAAGACGAGGCAGTCCATGAGAGCTTGGGAGATATGCTTTGTTAGCAGCTACATTCGAGTCAGGCTTTAAAGCACTGCAAACATAAATATGTCCCTAGGAAAAAAGGAAAGGTTTTTCAGAGTGATGTCAGAGAAAGAAAAAAGTCATTTACCAGCGCAATCTTTTCTACTATATTCCCTACATTTTTTCTGGCGCAGGACATTTTGTGGTTAGACAAAGAAAGTTTTTAATTGCCTTTGTCACATGCCTCCCTCAGCAATTTATTTTCCCAGCAGTTAACAACTGCCTTTTATTGGTTATTTGGTGAGCATAGCCCCTGGCTCCAGTGGAGATTTTAATTTTTAAATATTGGGCTGCTGAGGAGGCTTCTTCTGTTGCTGTGAAGATACACTGTCTGGGGTTCTTTGCCTTCCTCAAGTGATTTTATTTCCTGTTATAAATTTAAGAATATGTTCCAATTACACATTTTGAGGAGATTCTTCAGTAGACTTTTATGTTCAAAGGGATTGTTTTTCTTAATAAATGGGTTAAAGAGACAAGGATTATGTATAACTATACTTTTCTTCCCTTTCTGACCAATTTTTTTCTTGAAATCACAGGATTTGTCAACTACGGTAAAGTAGAGTTAACAAAAATGTTTGCTGTACAATAAAATTCCACATATTTTAATGAGATCCGGTTTTGCTTATTATTTTTCCTTACATCAACATTTCTACATAGGTGTACTCAGCTGGATAACGCTTCCTACGTATCTGTCTCAGCTCAAATAAATAATGAACTATGCACATGATTTTCTTCACAAGTGCCTGTTAATTTTCGCTTTGCCGAGAGAAAATATAAGGTATCAAAGACATCAATTGCTATTTAAATAATAAGAAGTTAAAAACCGAAAGACGTTTTCATTGTAGGAGTCAAGAGAGTTTTCAGATTTCCCTTGGGCCACTAATACACAGTCAATATTTTTTATTCATTTTTCCCCATGAGTGATTAAACTGGGGATAGTGGGCATTTCAGCTGCAATACAAACATGACCAAAAAGATCTCATCACCCAGAAAAGAAGACTCCACAAAGGATGTTTTGTACTCTGACATCAATAATGGCTGCATCTTCTTATGACAGCAAAAGAAACTAGGCTTGGCTGGGCCCGGGGCTCAGGCCTGTAATCCCAGCATTTTGGGAGGCCAAGGCGGGCAGAATGCCTGAGCTCAGGAGTTCGAGGCCAGCCTGGTCAACATGATGAAACTCCATCTCTACTAAAATACAAAAAATTAGTCAGACGTGGCAGCATGTGCCAGTAGTCCCAGCTACTCAGGAGTATGAAACAGGAGAATCGCCTGAACCTGAGAGGCAGAGGTTGTAATGAGCCGAGATCCCATCACTGTGCTCCAGCCTTGGGTAACAGAGCAAGAACCCGTCAAATTTAAAAAAAAAAAAGGAAAGAGAAAGGAAACCAGGCTTCGTAGGTGGAATGCTCAATGAGTCCAGTTACAGATCAATAATGTCATGTATTTGAAGTCAGTTGTGCCAACTTTATGTAATAATCTTTTAGTGTCATCTATTGTAAATACGGTTTTCATAAGTGATAGTGTAAAGATGAAAAGTAAAAACTGAGACTGATTAGAAGTTGGAAAGAAAATATCCTGCATATGGAAATAATATATGTACAAAAGCATCTTGGTATACATTGTGTAGAAAATTTTAATTTAAACACTTTTCCAAATGCTACGTCGATAACTTCCCCTAGTTATGTATATGCACAATTCAATTTCTCCTCCAAAAATGAAAATTTAGGCTCCTTTACCTAATTTCAAGCTTTGTCACATTTTGTATTACTTAAAGCCAAGTGGCTTAATAATTATCATCAACTGAAATTAATCAAAACCCAGGAGTAAATTCTAATTAATTGGGCAATAACCAAAGAAGTTTTCTCATCTATTGTCTAGGAAGCAGAGCTCGGGTGGGAAGATCACAAAGCTACTAAGTTTTATAATAAGACTCTTGGAGAAAGACAGACTAATCCCTGAGTATTGATTACACACTGTAGGGAAAGGACTAACTGGATTAAAATTCTGAAAGTGAGGGCTTAAATTTGAAAAAGGAAGTTGCCATTATGATGTTTATTCAGGGAAATAAGAAGTCAGAGGCCAAACTTCCCAGGATATGAGTGCAGGTCTTCAAATAACAGCATTTGAGAAAGGAGGTAAAAACAGTTCTAAAGGCCAGCACATATCAGGTGGATCAACACCTTCTCAGAAAATTTCTCAATAATGAAAAAAAACACTAATGTGAAAAGTTAGCTTTCCAAATTGCCGACCGCCATCAAAAACACTGAAGCAATTCATATGAGCTCAACCTAGCTCCCTCACTTTAGGTCAGAAACTAAAATGTTCTCTAAATACCCCATACTTTGCTCAGCACTGGGGAAACAAGACTGTATGAAGTCTGATTCTGAGTGCTACAATGTTGGCTCTAGCTATAGTGGCACAAAAAGAACTGAAGATATAAGGTTACATTTGATAACTCCATATGAAAATCCTAGAAGGTAATATAATGTTAATTTATAGCAGTCCTTTCAGGAAATAAAACTTGCTAATAAAATTTTTTTTGAAGATTGAAACTTCCAAATACTTGGCTTCCTTCAAGCCCTTTCATTATGTTTTGTTCGGTTGGTTCTATTTTTTCTTTTTAACAGATTAGACTATTTTTTTCCAAGGTCATAATTAAAAATTAGTCGCATGTGATTTTTACATCTTCCACAGTCATATGTAAAGTAATTGATAATAAAGTAAAAGAAGCTTACTAGTTTTGATTCTCTGAATGGTAATTGCCCATTTCCACCTTTGATTTGGACACTGTTCATCCTTTTCTCCATCAGAGGTCATCTGCGCTGCTGTAACAGTGAACGCACAGTTATTTATTCAGTTGTTGCCTATTAGTTCCTCAGTAGTTAAAATATCTGAACAAATACAAAGTCTTACACTACATCCTATTATCCTTTATTAGTGGGAAATTGAAGTCGAGAGATCAGTATTAAGCCAGTCCCTAAAATCCGCTTGTTCTATGATAGGGACCCCAAACTGACCTCTGATGAAGATGTATGAGAAGGATTTTACCCTTGTTACTAATCAAATAAATAACTGTATTGCATTATTTTTTCTTTAAAGTCAAGTTATGACATCAGCCCATTCAAAGAACTAGGGACAAAGAGAGTCAAGTTCCCATGTACGCAGGAAGAATATATTTTGCATATTAAGGTCCTGACATTTGGCATCTAGTGTGCAGTAGCTTATTGTGATTAATATGTTAGCATATCACATGTCAAAGGGCTGTTCACTGAAGGTTGAGGAGGGCAAAATGAAAGATTTATTAAACCTCAAACTTTTCAGATGTTGTTGGTTACCTGCTCTTCCTAAGGCAGTTTACCTAAGAGCCCTGGGGAGCAAGAACAGTGGCTCAAAACACTACGTTTTTTCAGTCCTAAAGTGTGTGAATATACACTGGCAAGTATATACAAGAATCTGATATGTTCAACAACCTCGGGGCAACACTTGGGTAAACTGTGTTTGTTTCTCACGTATAATACATCTGTTACTTCTGCCCTATACTTTTTGTATATGTATTATTAAGTGCCATACTATGCAAATATATTCATCCACTGAATGCAAAAAGATGATTACCATAATGATTCTGAAAATGTTCTCATTTCAGCAAGGAAATCCTATTTCTCAAGGGCATGTCGTTTTGCCCCTTTATATATGGTTTTTTGAATTTCCAATATAAATACATTCGTCTCTTTCCTCCCTGAAATTATTAATGACACTTTTGCAAAGCTAAGCTATATTTGCCACTTCATAAAAAGTCTTAATAATGTTCTTTGTTACATCACAGCTGCAGAGTAACCATGGCAACCAACATAACTAACAGAAATAGTTATTACTATGTGCTTTTAATGTCTAGAATGTGCAAATGGTAGAAACACTATTAAAGTACATTAAAGAAAAGAAATTGTCTCAGTAGTACAAATATCTTCATTTTTGACAATGCTCTCGCAATCATTATGCTTGAGAAAATTATTATTAAAATTAAACTTATTTATCTCCATGCTGAGCCATTTAAAAGCAATAAGGATCTTATCAATTGGGCTCACAGATAAGGTCAAAGATGGTCTTGTTTGCTTACTTGTTTTTTGAGTTATGTTCTAAGGAGTAAAAGGCAGTAGTCTGCATCTCCTGGACCCAAGAATATTATACTCCAAGACTGCCCTAAATCCAAATCTGTCAGACCCACTTTCTTAGTTTTCTTTAGTTAGAAGTCATGATCTGATTTTTTAAATAAAAACTTTTTGGAATAATTTTAGGTTTACAGAAAAGTTACAAAGGTATGTTTTCTAACTCACACCCAGTTTCAGTTTCCCTAAGCTTTTTATCTTATATCACAATGGTATATTTGTCAAAACTGAAAAAAATCATTGACGTCCTGTATTACTATTGACTGAACTCTATATTTTACTTAGGTCTCAACAATTATTACACTAATGTCTTTTTATTAGGAAAATACATCTTTTCTAAAAGTTGCCATGAAACTTCTTACAGCTTACTTGGCTGAACGGAATTCATTAAACTAAGCCATCATTAGCAAAGAATAATGGGACTGACACTACTGGTTTAGAGAAACCAATCAAGATTTATTCTCTGGATTTCAGAGAGGGGATCGTCTTTAGATCATTGATGCTCAAGTGCTATCTGAATGAAACCAAAATTGAGTGAGCAAGAACAAAACGGTTGATGATTGCTGGGCATTATGTCATAACATTATATCACAAGACTTATATTTGCATAATATAAAGGTCAGATACAGTTGACCTTTGAACATCATGGTTTTAACCATGTAGCTCCACTTATTCCTGGATTTTCTTTTGCCTCTCTCAGTCCTGGGATAGAAAGACCAGCTTTTTCTTCCCCAACTCCTTCTCTGCCTGCTCAGTGTGAAAAAACAAGGATCAAGACATCTGTGATGATTCACTACCACTGAAAAAATAAATATATTTTTATTTACACTACCACTGAACAAATAAATATTTTTTATTTACAAATAAATATTTTATTTAAATAAATATATTTACTGAACAAGTAAATATATTTTCTCTTATAATTTTCTTAATAACGTTTTCTTTCTTCTAGCTTATTTTATTGTAAGAATATAGCATATCATACAGATAACATACAAAATATGTGTTAATTGACTGTTTATATTTTCAGTAAGGATCCCTGTCAACAGTAGGGTATTAGTAGTTAAGTTTTTGGGAATGAAAAGTTATGAATGGATTATTTACTGCACAGAGGAGTTGGCACTTCTAACCCTGCATTTTTCAAGGGGCATCTATATTCTTGTTGTGGAAAAATGCATAGTGTTTCATGCATTCCCAAAATATTTCTTATCATTTCTCAATAATAGAAAAAAAGAAGCAAAATTGTGGGCCCAGCTGACATTATTGCCTTAGCAAAACATGCATTTATGATCCTGCTCAAGTCCATGAGTCCAGATGATGGCATGGGTAGAAATCTCTGCTGGATATGCAGCTGTATATTTGGGACTCAGACTGATGATAAGAAGTAGAAAAAGAGAATAAATCAGAGGAAGGATATTAAAATAGTGTTTTATCAATATAGGCCCTCAAATAAATAGTAAAATGAATGAAAAGCCATTTTTCTAATCTTTCCTTGAGTTTATGTGTATATATGAATTTTTAATTTTTAGTACTTTCAATAATTCTCACAAATTTGAGAGTATTACTGACTGTTTATCTGTGCACTACAGTGCATTGTTCTGGGGCTTCATTTTTCCATCTAGAAAACTGCAAGAGTCATAGGATTTCTTGAAAACTCTATCATCTTTTTTAAAGAATACATTGAAAGGTACATAAAGTGTCAAGGACAGGAAAAGCTCTGTCAATGCAATTAATGTTAGACCCATTATTGAGAAACAGTTGGCCATTTCGGTCAAATTTAGTAGGAAAAAATTCATAATTTTATATACATTATTATAATTGCATTTTAGCTAATATCTTAGGAATGATATATGGAATTGAAGAGAAAATGATTCACTCTTATTGCACTTGCAGTGACTGAAGAAAATGAGTCTTCATTTCTGATGTCTGGGTTGTACCTAAAGAGTTTCTGTTTGTGGTGAATGTTTGTCTTCTTTTTCTTTTATTTTTTAAAAACACTGCCTCAAGCAAATCAAACACAGTTCACCTTAAAAGTAGAAGATCTGACGTTAAACAACCTGGGTTTATAAATCTGAATCTACCACTAGCTAGTTGAATAATGTTGGCCAACTTAACCTAAAAGTTCATATCTTGTATTTTTTATCAGAAAGGTGTGGATAATAATAATAAAAACCTGTTTCTAGTTGTTATCTTTGTAATGTAATTTTATATATACTGGAATCAGTTCCTGGGACAGCAAACAGTTATATTAGTGGTTGATATTATAATTATCTATTTGAAAATTTAAAAAATATATTAACTTTTTTACTACAACAAAATATGTAGAAAACGCTAAAGTATGAACAAAGTAATAGAAAAGACAAGAATTTATTTATGCCCATGTAAGGTGAAAGAACAATTCTTTCCTATTTTGTAGTAAGTTATCTCATTGTTAACATGTGAGGAAACTACTGTGGAACCTTTTGTTGGGAGAAAAAGTGTATTCTTTACCATATAGACTGAATTTTTTTTTTTTTTTTTTGAGACCGAGTCTGGCTCTGTTGCCCAGTCTGGAATGCAGTGGTAGAATCTCTGCTCACTGCAACCTCTGCCTGCTTAGTTCAAGTGACTCTCCTGCCTCAACCTCCTGACTAGCTGAGATTAGAGGCATATGCCAATCATGCCTGGCTAATTTTTGTACTTTTAGTAGAGAAAGGGTTTCACCATGTTGCCAGGCTGGTCTTGAACCCCTGACCTCTGGTGGTTCATCCATTTTGGCCTCCCAAAGTGCAGTGCTGGAATTACAGGTATGAGCCACTGTGCTCCGCCAAGACTGTAAATCTGAGGATGATAGACGTACCATTAACAATGGCAGTAAAATGAAGTAGTAATGGCAACAGAAAAGGTAGCAATGCCCACCGAGAATTCCGGAAAGCGCTGCTGGGGCAAGCCATGAGATGCTCTCCTATCACCTTTGGACAGTGACGTGTATTTTTCTTTCTCAAATTACTCAAATCCAAAGAACCATACTCTCAAATGTTGGCTGTGGTAGGCATGATGGTAACAGTGCTCAATTTTTGAGTTTCTTGTATTTCATGCTGTACTGTTCATAAAATTTTAGAATGATAAAATCCAATAGTGTAGTGGATGTTTATTTAATTCATCTTCTGAAACAACACTTTGATTTGAAAAAGAAATACTGGAGAGGGAGCTAACTAATGCTCTCTTATCCCAAGAAGAGTATTCATTTGTAGTTTTGAAAGAAAAAGTAATAATTTCCTATTAAATGAAAGGATAAAATATTCAGTATCTTATAATTTTGGCATTTTATTCAATAACTATATTTTGATATATTACTCAATAACGGTATGTATTCATTAAATATGTGCATATGCAGATATGTGTATACATACATACATACATACATATATATACATACATTCCCAAAGCACATGCAATAGAATCTTTGTAGTAACTGTATTCCTAATAGTCCCAGACTGAAAACAACATAAATACTCAGCAACAGGTGAGTGCTCAAATAAATTTTGCTATACTCATATAATTAAATAAATTTAAAAGAGCAAAATATTATTGCATACAACAGGATGGCAGAATTTCACAAATATTTTTTTGCATAGAACAAACCTGACCCAAAAGGTGCATATTATCAGATTCCATCTAAGCAAAATTTATTAAAAGAAAGCAAAACAAATCTTTAGGACTACAAGAATAGGAGTTACCTCAATGGGGGAAAGAGAGAGAGTGTAGACTCAAAAGGGGCGCTAGGGAACCTCATCTGATGCTGGAGTGGCCTTACATCTTGATATGTATGGTGTATGTATATACAAATCATCGAACTGTATTTATAAAATTAATGCCACTTATGTACTTATAGTGTGCATGGGTGTGTGTGTGTGTGTGTGTGTGTGTGTAAAATTTCAAAGAATTTTCCCGAATGGTTTTTAAATACAATGAGGTAGGAAGAGGATAGGATATCATGGTCTGTTAAACAGAACTTAGGAGGTGAGCCTGGGAGAAGATTGAAGATAAAACACATGACTCTTAATTAATTCTGAAGTTCAAATAAAAATAAATATATTTTAGAATAAGTATGCCCAACTCCAGATATTTGTTGTTTGTCTAAAATTCAAATTTGATGGGGTGTCCTGTGTTTTTCTTTGCCACGTTTAGCAGTGTGAGACGAAGCCTGGGGTCAAGTGATCTGTACTAGATATGTTATCACCTTGACTTCCATTGTCATCACCAGACAAATCCCAATGGATTGGTTTCTTACGAGCCCAAACTAAAAGACTTCTTGCTAATGTTTCACAGCAAGAAGGCTTTCATTTTGCGGGATTTAATGCCTTAATTCTGTCCTTTTCGTCTTGTAGAACCAGGGAAGAGCAAAATCTCAAAATAGAAAAAACTTCTCTCTACAATTAAAAATTTAAATACAGTGCTACCCATTCAAGCAGGCACTGTTGGTGTTAGTGCCATCTCTAAGCCCTGTGGGAAGAATGGGCAGTGCCAACAGATGGTCACACTCTTTTCAAGATTGATCTTGCCTTTCTGGCACCAGAATGCTACTTCAGGTTTGCCAAGAATGGTCCGCATGTTGTGTGTTAATTGCTGGCAGGGGTTACCCAATGACTTTATAGCCTTGGCTCACAGTGGGCTCTTGATTAAGGAGAGCGTGTAGCTCCCAGCTCCAGCAGTACTGCCTTCAACAAAGTCATGAGACGATACACCTTTAATATTACTTGCACAGTAGGTGGAAAATAAGCTATTTTTGGCTCCACTTCTGTGACTACCACGCTTGCACTGAGTGGCCTTTAAGAGGCCACTTCTCCATCAAGCAGAGTAAATTAATGTAGGCAGTGTATAGCTAATAGGATGTTAGCATGAGTAAAGTCCAGTCATCTTTGTCAGTTTCAGGGTTAGTAAGGGGAGGAAGGCACATGCATTACTGAACAGCAATGCGGTATCATCTATTTCTCAGTAGGAGTAATTTGAGATCAGGTGTTGACAGATGGCAGTCTCCCAAGATAGCATTAGGCATTTTTCATAAGTGGAGATTAACAGGTTGTTTAAAAATATTCAAGTCTCTGGCATTTTGTGAATGAGAATTTTTGAAAAAATAAAATTATTCAACATATCATCACAAAGAGAAGATGAACAGCAGCCCAATACTTGCCCCAAAGAATGTCTATTCTGTAATTATTTCTTTAAAAATAATGAAAATAATAACAGAAAGTTTACTGTAAAAAGCCATGTGTCAAGATAGAAGCCAGGAGAAATATTGTTCCATGATTTTAACCTACAGAAAAGTAACTATATGTAAGATGAGTCAGGCATGATAATAATGAGTTACCTTAACTCATTAACAAAAAGAGCTGGCATTAATATTTTTGGAGAGACCATGTTATTCAACAAATTCAGAATTTTTAAAAGGTTTTTTTGTTTTTGTTTTTGTTTTTGAGTCTGAGTCTTGGTCTGTTGCCCAGGCTGGAGTGCAGTGGAGCTATCTTTGCTTACTGTTACCTCTGCCTTCCGGGTTCAAGTTATTCTCCTGCCTCAGTCTCCTGAGTAGCTGGGACTATAGGCATGTTCCATCAAGCCTTGCTAATTTTTGTATTTTTAGTAGAGACAGGATTTCACAATATTGGTCAGGCTGGTCTTGAACTCCTGACCTTGTGACCTACCCTCCTAGGTTTCCCAAAGTGTTGGGATTACAGGCATGAGCCACCTTTTTTCTGAATATAAAAATTTATCTATATTTATAATAGAACACATAGAAAAGATGGATAGAACATAGTGAAAAGCTCAATATCACCCACATCAAACCATTCACAAGTGCCTACATCTTGCAAATTTCCTTCAGATTAAATTATTTTGCATTAATGAATTTATGCTAAATTTATATGATTCTATTGCACTTCAAAGAAAAAAACAACTAAAAATATTCACAGCACTCTGTAGAATTTAACATTACATCTAGAATTTAATATTATATTACAGCTGCAATGAAAGATCTTTTTTACTTTTCTGATTTCATTAGCAAAAAGAGTCATCCAACAGCCTTGGGGAAATATTATCTCATACGTATCAGCAACACTGTTTATGTATATTTTAACTTTGTATTCTCTGAGGTGTATGCTACTAATTCTTACTAATTATTTACCGAACTGGGTTTATGTCAGTTTTCACTCACCACATAAGGCCTGCTGGTTGCCGCTCTGTCAACTATCTATCTACTATCTATCATCTATTCAAAGAAGAAATCAGGTTGATTTCTTTAAATATTCCTTCCTTCCAATTCACCACATTCAATTTTCACCAAATTTTAGTACTTCTTTTCTCTATATTGTTCTTGAATATATTTAGATCCCCTCCTACTTTTTGGCATTACCTTAGAAGTGCCAAGACTTTGATAACTCTTAGCTGGAATTTCTGCGTCATTAAAAAGATATTTTCCTTGTCTCCAGACTCCAGTTTCTCCAGATTTGCCAGGGACAGATGCACATACACATATGCACTCTATTATCAGAGGTTTTTTCTTAATATACAAATCTTAATATGGAAGTTTCCTCCTAAAACGGTTGCCAATAACATAATGTCCAGACTTCTCAAGAAGACATTCAAGATCTTTAGGATCTGCCCCAGCTTCACCTCCAGCCTCTTCCTGCTTTGCTGAGAGCTCCCTGGACTTTGTGCATTTGCGCTGCCTGCAACATTCCTTCTGCTTGGGGTGGTCCTTCACTCTGAGTTCACTCATGTCCACTTAGGTTGCAGAACCCAGCCCAGCTGTTACTTTGGCGTAACTTTCTTAATTTTATCAGATCTAGTAAATCAACTGCCTCATCCACGGTGATAACACTCACAGAGGGTTAAACTTCACAGAGATTTTGATATCCAGAAGTGATTGAAAAAAATAAACTATTGACAGTCGTCTTTAAATGATTTATTATAGGGCTAGAAAACAATGGTAGTTTACATAGAATAGGAAATTAAAGGTAGAACAGAGTACTACTGTTACGGATTTGTTCAATAATTTTTAGCAAGCTATTGTTTCTGGTAGTGGAATACACTGGGTACCTGGACTAATGTTACCACTAAAAGCAACTAAGCATGCAGAATAAAATATTTTGAAAAATTATCTTACATGCGTGGCTGAGCAATATGAGTAAGTGGAAAAAAAGACATTAAATTGCTACCTCATATCATACATATAAATCAGTCTAAGAAGAATATATATCTAAATGTGAAAAGCACAACTTTAAAACTTCAACAAGACATATTGAAGGATATTTCTGTACTCAGGGTGGAAAAATGAATTTTTAAATCCGAACAGCATGGAGCAAAAGGAAAGTTATGATACATTTGAACACATTAGAATTACAACCTTCTATACATCAAAAGATACTCTTAAATAGGGAGAATGATGAGGAATGCCTAGGGAGAGGTTTTGCCTAGTTATATAATTCAAAATTTAGTACTCAGAAGCTATAAAGAACCAAATACAGAAATAAGAAAGATAATTAACCCAAAAGCACAATTGACAAAAAAAAAATGTGCACTGGGAATTTAAAGAAGAAGAAACATAACAGTGATTAATAAACACTACACACACACACACACACACACACAGGGGTACTTAATCAGAGAGTTCAAATCACATAGACTGTCAAGCATTGAAAAGTCCCATAATATCACATACTAGCAGTGATGTAAAACAAAACTCTATTTTGCTGAAGATGAATGGGAAGAAAGTTAACTAGAATGACCATATTGGAGAGAATTTGACAGACTATATCTTAGATGAGATTCAAGTAACCATTGACTCAGAAATTTCAATTCTTATACACAAGAGAAACTCTTGCACATGTACTAGAGATACGTACTAGAATATTCATGGAAACAATTTTTGTCTATACTGCTATGTGTACTAGACAGCACTAAAAGTTAACGAACTGGAGCAATTTCCATTATTATCTGCAAAATACAGTATTGAGTTAAAAATAATATGCAGTAGGAAATATCCAATGAGATATCATTTATACAAAATATAAAGTAGGACAAACAATACCATATATTATTTGAAACAAAGTTAAATTTAACTTGGAGATATGCTTGGGAATGGACCAAAAATAAGTTTTCAGGATTGTGGTTTTGTCTGAATAGGACAGGGTTAACCGTTAATGGAGGCCTATACAATGTTTATAATGCTTCTTGTGAAGTTAGTTGACAGGGGAATCACTTTTTGTTACATCTTTTTTCTATGTTAGAAATGTTTAATAATAAAATTCAAAGCATGTGTATTTTGTCGAGGCAACGAAAATGAAGATCTGGTTCATTGAATATTAACAATAAAATATAGTTTGGGAGATATTACACATCATTTTTGTTTACTTTTCTAGTGTTGATTCTATTTTTATAACTTAATTCAAATATGTTCAAAATATTTTCCTTTTTATTTACTCTTCTAAAGGACACTTTGCTGATGTGCTCTTTGCAAACCAATTTGCTGAAAGAATCAATTTAATTTATTTCCATTTATGTTTCTTTAGTGATGACTTAGCCTCATGTGAAGGACTTGTAGAGATCCAAGGAGAATGTCAGTCACAGGCTGATTAGCATGAACTTCTTCCAGTGATGCATAATCTTTGACAACCATAGTAGGAACTTATTTTTCCAAGAGTATCCAGAGGACAGGCGCCTATAGATGTCATCTGTCACCTCTAATTTATTAACTGACTTATAACCTGCTTTCATAGGCATTCATTATATTCTTTAACCTTGACCTTCCTTTTTACAGCTTGCTATAGTTATTTCAATAAAATGCCCTTCCCACCCCTCAATCCAAGTACAAAAAAATCAATAAAAAATGTTTTTAGTGTCAAACAGAAAACTTAAGAAGTGTTGAGAACATTGGCACATTAGAGACACAGGTCACCAGGGGCCCATTCCTGTAAACAGTTTCAATACTGTTGCTCACACCCATTGCTTTCTTCCTATTTGAAAATCACATTATTTTTAGCATTTTTAAAATAATTTATAAAATAAACAGCATTTTTATAGTACTCAAATCTGCCTTGATTGCCTTGAGAACCTGATTACAATACGATAGCACAGAAAGCTCCTTTTAATTGGACATTGAGTAAACTTACAGGAATGCTTCCTGGCATCTGTGCTCCATTGCAGTGGTTGGTAAACTTTTTCATAAAAGACCAGGAAGCAAACATTTTTGCAGGCCAAGGTGTGCAATAGATGTTATAATGTTGGTCCCCATATAATCTTTTATAATGTAAGCATTTGCAAATATCAAAACCATTCTTATATGCCATAAAACATACAAACAACATTAACAGCAACAACAAAAATAAGAGATGGTGGGTCAATTTGGGTATCTTCAGAAGATATGTGGTACCCGGGAGACATTCAAGTTCGTTTATCTAGTTTTGATTAAGATTAACTGCATATAGGAAGTTTCAGGAGGACCCACTGTGCAGCCACACAGAGCGGGACATGGTTTCTTGGCTCTTTCCCCAACCCCTCCTAGTGTCCTCAGGTCACCCTGCCATAGCCTCAGTATCTTCACCGCCCCAGTGCTTCTGTCTCAGACTCCTTCTGCTTATTCTTGCTTCTTTCTCAGCTTCAGGCAAAAATCATAAAAGCAGTATGGAAGTGACTCATATTTTGGAAACACTAAAATAATAACATATGACTAAATTTAGCATAGAATGTTAAAAATGTGAAATGGTGAAATCAAGGGCAATTAGTGATGACAAACATTCACCTGAGCTGTGCTAACCGCTGCTGCCGCCCACCAAATGTATAATGAAATGAGCTCAGATTGTTGTTTTGCAGAAAATAATCAACCCAAATTACTGTGTTTATTGATCTCAGGTTAGACATTAAAACAGATTTCAGGATAATGTGTTTCCCTTGATACATTCACAAATCTTTGAGGATTTATAAAGGACTTATTGAGGAATGATAAAATAAATTGTATTAGTTTAATAATTGTATTAGTTAGATATGCTATTAACTAATTAATTAACTAATATTAACTAACTAATATTAGATATTAATTAACTAATAATTGTATTAGTTAGATATGCTATTTCTCTATTTCTACAAAACATGCCTTTGAGTTCCTTGTTATACCTGAGTCTACTGGAAGAGCATTTAAGAAGTTTCTATTCTTAAAATGTGAAAAAAAGAAATAGCATATTTCTCTCATTTGTGTGTTAAGATTTCAGAGATGTGAGTTAGACATTCCACAGCATTTTATAAATTATTGCTCAGGAAAAATAATAGAAAATTGAGAGTAAAGATCAGCAGGTTTATAAAGTGAATGTGAGAGTATTCCTGAGAAAAATTTTTGGAAAGTAATAGTAACTGGTTATTTTTATACAGATGGCTTTCTTGATAGATGTAATCACACTTAAAAGCTCCAGTATAACATTGAGTGTTCTACAAACAAGGATGAAGACATAAAAAAATGGAGAGATAATTCAATAATATGAAATTCTAATAATCAGTGTATAGGGAAAATATTTGCTTTTATTCACAGAAAAATAAATTCAAATATATTGGTTCATTCTCACAGTGCTACAAAGAACTACCTGAAACTGGGTAATTTATAAAGAAAAGAAATTTCATTGACTGACAGTTCCACAGAAGCATGGCTGAAAGGCCTCAGGGAACTTGTAATTGTGGCGGAAGGCAAAGGGAAAGTCAACATGTCTCACATGGCAAGAGCAGGAGGAAGAGAGAGAGAGAAGTGGAAGGGGTTACACACTTTTGAATAACCAGATCTCCTGAGATCTCTATCACATCATGAGACAGCACTAGGGGGATGGCGGTAAAGCATTAGAAACGACCCTCATGATCCAATCACCCTCCACTAGGGCCCACCTCCAACACTGGGGATCACAATTCAAGGTGAGATTTGGGTGGGGACACAGCCAAATGATATCATCAAACTAAAAGACCAATAAGATATTGTCTTCCCAATACTGACAAGTATTGACACAATGAATAACATCTTGGGTTGGCAAATATATGGAAATATAAGTAATCTCATTAATTTATAAATATATAATCACTTAAATTTTTGAAAAGTTAATTTTTTGCTCTTTATTTTTAAAAGTACTTAAATATGCTTTTTATCATGTAGCATTACTTTGATAATAAGTGAGAAAAAAATTAATTCAAATTGGGTGAACTCCTAAAGGAAATTCATTGGCTCATGGGCTGAAAAGTGATGGATTTTGGGGTCACCTTGATCTAGGATTCAAACAGTGTCAATAGTGATCAATTAATCTCTCTCTGTCCTTTAATCTTCACCTTTGATTTTGATTGAATTCCCCAAACGAAGTCGCACCTCTGGAACTTGTGTTCTGGAGCTTTCATTATGTATAAGAGTTCTAGCATCTGGTCCCAGAAATCTCAGTAAAAGTCTCATAAGATCTCATTACTCCTATCAGTTCCCATATCAAAGTTTTAACTACTCTCTGTGACTATGATAATAATATCAGATAAGAGTGTCCTGAATAATGGCAGCTTGAATCTGAGTGGAATCAGCCCCACTAAAACCACATGAACTCTGCAACAAATGGTTCCCAGGAAAGAAACTAAGGTATGGTCATCAAAAGGTTGAACAACAGTTTTCTAAAAAATAAATATTTCCATACTCCCTTCTTATGTCACAATGACATTTTAGGATTCTATTTCAACATGTTTAAATACCTATGCTTAGATATAAATGAGCAAAGATGTTGATTGCAATTTGTTCTAAATATTTAAAAAGCCAGACCATAGAACAATATATAGTTAACAACATTTTGCTACGTACATTTTAGAAACTAAAATATAGTCATTCAATAAAATATTAAAGTCTAAGATTTACTAGTAAACGAATGAAAAAAATACAATACTGGGTTGTGTGAAGAATGATATATTTTTTCTCAACAAATAAGAAAATATATAAAGCCATTACATAGGTATGAATATTTGTATAATATCATAAATGAAAGAAAAAGTCTTGATAAATGCATATCACAGGGAGGAGATGAGATAAAATATACTCTAGATCTGCCTTTTGATTTATTTAGGATTTATTTGACAAGTGACAGAGAAGGTATTTCAAACTGGTTAAATCCCAAAAGGAAAAGTGTGAATCTGAAGTGTAGAGGATTTTAGGTGCAGCTTTATCCAAATATAAATGTCTACAGGGAACAATTTATATCTTTCCTTCTCTGTGATGTACCATCATTTATACTGACTGTATTTTTTTTTTTTTTTTTGAGACGGAGTTTCGCTCTTGTTACCCAGGTTGGAGTGCAATGGCGCAATCTCGGCTCACCGCAACCTCCGCCTCCTGGGTTCAAGCAATTCTCCTGCCTCAGCCTCCCGAGTAGCGGGGACTACAGGCACATGCCACCATGCCCAGCTAATTTTTGTATTTTAGGTAGAGACGGGGTTTCACCATGTTGACCAGGATGGTCTCGATCTCTTGACCTAGTGATCCACCCGCCTCAGCCTCCCAAAGTGCTGGGATTACAGGCGTGAGCCACCGCGCCCGGCCTATACTGACTGTATTTTAAGAGATGTAGCAATTCCAGTATTCACCTTAGTAAGGCTTTACATCTTGTAAATGAAACTGAAAGAAGCCTATTATTTTTAATTTAGATACCTCTTAAAAAGATAGAAAATTACTTCATTGAGCAAATATTATTTTAAATAAGAATAATTTAAAATATACAAAATTTAAAAATAAAATAAATGAATTAGTCAGGCAGTTAGTGAGTACTAAATCCAGAGTGTCTAGCCAGAGAGAGGTTAGGCACAAACTTAAAATAAGTCCAAGTAGAGTTAACTGAGGAAAATCAAAGTAATCAACAATAGGGAGTTATGGCAATCAGTAGCAGGATTTCATCCATTGGGCACTTAGGTCCTGTGGAAGAAAATATAATCCATGAGTCCAAAGAGTGACACTTTCTTTCTTTCTTTCTTTTTCTTTATTTCTTCTAAAAAACAACAGGGTGCATGTGCAGAAAGTTCGGGTTTGTTACATAGGTATATGTACATGTGCCACGGTGGTTTATTGCAGCTATTGACCCATCCCTTTAGCTGTCTCCCCACATCATCCACCCCACAACAGGCCCTGGTGTGTGTTGGTCCCCTCTCTGTGTCCATGTGTTCTCAGTGTTCAACTCTCACTTATAAGTGAGAACATGATGTTTGGTTTTCTGTTCCTGTGTTAGTTTGCTGAGATAATGGCTTCCAGCTTCATCCATGTCCCTGCCAGGGACATAATCTCATTCCTTTCATGGCTGTGTAGTATTCCATAGTGTGTATGTAGCACATTTTCTTTATCCAGTTTATCATTGATCTGCATTTGGGTTAGTTCGATGTCTTTGCTATTATAAATAGTGTCACAATAACCATACATGTGCATGTGTGTTTATAGTAGAATGATTTATATTCCTTTGAGTATACATCCAGTAATGGGATTGCTGGGTCAAATGGTATTGCTGGTTCTAGAACCTTGAGGAATCACCATACTGTCTTCTATAATGGCTGAACTAATTTACATTCCCACAAACAGTGTATAAGCATATCTATTTCTCCACAGCCTTGCCAGCATGTATTGTTTCCTGACTTTTAATAATCATCATTCTAACTGGTGTGAGATGGTATCTCATTGTGGTTTTGATTTGCATTTTCCTGATGATTAGTAATGTTGAGCTTTCTTTTTCATGTTTGTAGGTCATGTGAATGTCTTCTTTTGAGAAGTGTCTGCTTATATACTTCACTCACTTTTTAATGGGGCTATTTTTTTTTCTTGTAAATTTGCTTAAGTTCCTTGTAGATTCTGGATATTAGACCTTTTTCAGATGGGTAGACTGCAAAATTTTTCTCTTATTCTGTAGGTTGCCTGTTCACTCCGATGATAGTTTCTTTTGCTGTGCAGAAGCTCTTTAGTTTAATTAGATCCCATTTATCTATTTTGGCTTTTGTTGCAATTACTTTTGGTGTTTTAGTTATGAGGTCCTTGCCCATGCTTATGTCCTGAATAGTATTGTCTTGGTTCTCTTCCGGGGTTTTTAAGGTTTTGGGTTTTACATTTAAGTCTTTAATTGAACTTTAGTTAATTTTTGTATAAGGTGTAAAGAAGGGGTCCAATTTCCGTTTTCTGCATATGGCTAGCCAGTTTTCTCAGCACGATAGACCGAATAGGAGATCCTTTTCCCATTGCTCATTTTTGTCCGGTTTGTCAAATATTAGATGGTTGTAGATTTGTGGTGTTATTTCTGAGGTCTGTCTTCTGCTCCGTTGGTCTATATGTCTGTTTTGGTACCAGTATCTATCATGCCGTTTTGGTTACTGTAGCCTTGTAGTATAGTTTGAAGTCAGGTAGCATGATACGTCCAGCTTTGTTCTTTTTGCTTAGGATTGTCTTGGCTATATAGGGTCATTTTTGATTCCATATGAAATGTAAAATAGTTTTTTCTAATTCCATGAAGAATGTCAGTGGTAGTTTATTTCCTTCTCTTGCCTGATTGCCTTTGACAGAATTTCCAGTTACTATGTTAAATAGGAGTGGTAAGAGAGGGCATCCTTGTCTTGCACCGTTTTCAAAGAGAATGCTTCCAGCTTTTTTCCTTTCAATGTGATATCGGCTGTGGGTTAGTCATAAATAGCTTTTTTGATTTATGTCCCGTCAATACTTAATTTATTGAGAGTTTTTAACACGAAGGGATGTTGCATTTTTTCAAAGGCCTTTTCTGCATCTATTGCGATAATCATGTGGTTTTTGTCTTTGGTTTTGTTTATGCAATGAATTACATTTATTGATTTGCATATGTTGATTCAGCCTTGCATTCCAGGGATGAAGCCGACTTGAATGTGGTGGATAAGTTTTTTGACGTGCTGCTAGATTCGGTTAGCCAGTACTTTATTGAAGGTTTTCACATCAATGTTCATCAGGGATGATGGGCTAAAATTTTCTTTTTCTGTCGTGCCTCTTCCTAGTTTTGGTATCAGGATGATTTGGTCTTCATGAAATGAGTTAGGGAGAGTCCCTCCTTTTCAGTTGTTTGGAATAGTTTCATAAGAAATGGTACCAGCTCCTCTTTGTATTTCTGGTAGCATTCTGCTGTGAATCTGTCTGGTCCTGGGCTTTTTTTCATTGGTAGGTGGCAGGCTATTAATTACTGCCTCAATTTCAGAACTCTTTATTGGTCTATTCAGGGATTCAGCTTCTTCCTGGTTTAGTCTTTGTAGACTGTATGCGTCCAGGAATTTATCCATATCTTCTAGATTTTTTAGTTATATTAGAATAGAGATATTTAGAATATTCTCTGATATTAGTTTGTATTTCTGTGGAGTTCATGGTGATATCTTCTTTATCATTTTTAAAATTTTTTTCTCTTTATCATTTTTTATTGTGCTATTTGATTCTTCTCTCTCTTCCTTATTAGTCCAGCTAGTGTTCCATCTATTTTGCTAATTAAAATGAAAAAAACCAGCTCCTGTATTCATTGAGTTTTTGGAGGGTTTTTGTGTTTCTATCTCCTTCAGTTCTTCCTTGATCTTAGTTATTTCTTGTCTTCTGCTAGCTTTTGGATGACTTTGCTTTTGTCTTTCTAGCTCTTTTAATTGTGATGTTAAGGTGTTGCTTTGAGATCTTTCTAGCTCTCTGATGTGGGGGTTTGGTACTATAAATTTTTCTCTTAACACTGCTTTAGCTATGTCCCAGAGATTTTGGTACATTTTCTCTTTGTTCTAATTGGTTTCAAAGAACTTTCTGATTTCTGCCTTAATTTCATTATTCACCCAGGAGTTATTCAGGAGCAGGTTGTTGAATTTCCATTAAATTTTCTGTTTTTTAATGAGTTTCTTAATCCTGAGTTCTGATTTAATTGCACTGTGGTCTGAGAGACTGTTTTGATTTCAGTTCTTTTGCGTTTGCTAAGGAATGTTTTACTTCTGATTGTGGGGTCAATTTTAGAATAAGTACCATGTGGTACTGAGAAGAATGTTATTCTGTTGCTTTGAAGTAGAGAGTTCTATAGATGTCAACTAGTCTACCTGATCCAGAGCTGAGTTCAAGTTCTGATATCCTTGTTAATTTTCTGTCTTGTTGATCTGTGTAATACTGACAGTGTGTTGTTAAAGTCTCCCATTATTATAATGTGAGAGTCTAAGTCTCTTTGTAGGTCTCTAAGAACTTGTTTTATAAATCTGGGTGCTCTTCTATTGGGTGCATATATTTTTAGAGTAGTTAGCTCTTCTTGTTGAGTTGTTCCATTTACCATTATGTAATGCCTTTGTCTTTTTTGATCACTCTTGGTTTAAAATCTGTTTTGTCAGAGACCAGGATTGCAACCTCTGCTTTTCTTTGCTTTCCATTTGCTTGGTAAATTTTTCTCCAACCCTTTATTTTGAACATTTGTGTGTCTTGGAATGTAAGATGAGTCTTCTGAACACAGCATACTGATTAGGTCTTGACTCCTAATCTAATTTGCCAGTCTATCTTTTAGTTGGGGCATTTAGCCCATTTACATTTAAGGTTAGTATTGTTATGTGTGAATTTGATCCTGTCATCATGATGCCAGCTGGTACCTTTGCACACTAGTTGATGCGGTTTCTTCATAGTGTCATTGATCTATACATTTTGGTGTGTTTTTGCAGTGGCTAGTACTAGTTTTTCCTCTCCATATTTACTGCTTCTTTCAGGAGCCCTTGCAGGGCAGGCCTGGTGGTAATGAAATCCCTCAGCATTTGCTTGACTGTAAAGGATTTCATTTATTTTTTGCTTATAAAGCTTAGTTTGACTGGATATGTAATTCTGGGTTGAAAATGTTTTTCTTTAAGAATGTTGAATATTGGCCCCAATCTCTTCTGGCTCATCGAGTTTCTGCTGAGAAGTTTGCTGTTATTCTGATGGGCTTTCCTTTGTGGGTGACCTGGCTTTTCTCTCTGGCTGCCATTAACAGTTTTTTCTTCATTTTGACCTTGGAGAATCTGATGATTATGTGTCTTGGGGTTGATCATCTCATGGAATGTCTTAATGTTGTTCTCTGTATTTCCTGAATTTTCATTTTGGCTTGTCTTGCTAGGTTGGGGAAGTTCTGCTGCCTAATATCCTGCAGTGTGTTTTCCAGCTTGTTTCCATTTTCCCTGTCTCCTTCTGGTACTCCAATCAATTGTAGGTTTGTTCTTTTTATGAAGTCCCATATTTCTTGGAGGCTTTGTCCATTCCTTTTCATTCTTTTTTCTCTATCCTTATCTGCATGTCTTATTTCAGTAAGGTTGTCTTGAGACTCTGATACCCTTTCTTCCACTTGGTCGATTCAGCTGTGGATACTTGTGTATGCTTCACAAAGTTCTTGTGCTGTGTTTTTCAGCTCCATCAGGTCATTTATGTTCCTCTCCAAACTGGTTATTCTAGTTAGCAATTCCTCTAACCATTAATCAAGGTTCTTATCTTCTTTTCATTGGGTTAAAACATGCTCCTTTAGCTCATGTAGTTTTTCTTACCCATCTTCTGAAATTTACTTTTGTTAACTCATCTGTCTGACTCTCCATCCAGTTCTGCACTTTTGATGGAGAGATGTTGCGATCATCGGGAGGAGAAGAGGCACTCTGGCCTTTTTGGCTTTCAGCATTTTTTCGTTGATTCTTTCTCATCTTTGTGAATTTATCTAATTTCAGTCTTTGTGGCTGTTGACCTTGGATTGGGTTTTGTGGGGGCCTTTTGTTGTTGTTGTTGTTTTTTTTTTTTTTTGAGACGGAGTTTC